>PVJO010007217.1:68249-83446 GCA_004026905.1 Hystrix cristata | reverse complement strand
GTTGCCTCGGCCCCAGAGGGCCTGAGAGATGATGCTGTAACTCAGATGTCCGCCCCAAACCCGTTGGGAGGCCCGCCCTGCAGACGCACAAGGTTCCTTGCTGTGTACTAGCAAGGTTCTTCGTGGGCTGAGCGCAGCGTGCTTTTGCTGTGTCTGTCCGCTTCCCTTCTTCCCTCACGTCAGGGGACATCTCTGCAGGCCACCCTGCCGACCTCTCTGATTCTTGTGTTTACTCCTGAAGACTCTGGCCACCTCAAAGCTTCCCTACTGGGTGTAGTTTCTTCTCAGATGCAACTGAGTCACCAAAGAATCGCCAGAATTTGTACACGTCAGTCTAACTGTTGTGCTAAGAAAAGGGCATTATTTTACTTGCTTTGTAAGCCTGCGATGCCCTGAGCTAAGTATGCTATGTATCTGTGAAAATGTGAGGCAGACAGCACACGAGTGTGAAAAAAATGTTCCTGCTAGTGGCGGTGCTGGGAATCTACGCTGTGATTAGGAAAGCTTCACTGCCAGAATTACGGGCAATCTCAGCTTCAAAGAATCTGGTTTCATTTATTTCCTGATTCTAGTACAACTGCTTTATGTGTTTACTTCATTATATGAGTACAGACTGTACACTGATTTTTTATCCATTAAGTTTTTTTTCTTTTTTTTTTTTGCTTTTTTGGTGCTGGGGATGGAACTCAGGCCTCGTGCTTGCTGGGTGAGTGCTCTACCACTGAGCTACATCCCTGCCACATCCATTAAGATATGATGACTTGCCATGTGTCTCCCTCCACTTACAAACTTTGACTGACGCCGTTTATCAACCACTCGGGTATCAAGCTCTTGACACCAGGAGCACATTACAAGTGACTTGCTCCAAAGCTCCAGGAAAATACAGTCCTCAGTGCTGCTACGCGACCGACAGGCAGCTTATGAGTGTTGAAAATGCAGGTGGAGTTATCAGGTGTGGTGGCACACACCCAGCTAGAGGGCGGCTGAGGCAGGGTTGTAAACTCAGTGCCCGGCCGGATGATTCAGTATTTCAAAGTAAAATTAAAATGGCTGAGGATGTAGTTCAGGGTGTGGAGCCATGGGTTGATTTCCAGTGTTGACAAAAGCAAAACAAAACAAAACAAACAATCAAACAAAAAACTCTTTCTTCCCAAGAAAATGGCGGCCCCAAAGACTGTTACCTCCAGCTGTCTCTTGTAGCCTGCTCACAGAGAGCACTCTATTTTGGACATTAAGATACATATTTTGCTCATGAGATCTGCACCAATGAAACCATATTTCCCAAAGTTCAGAGATACACACTGTGGAAATTATGTTTTTAGTAAAAAAAAAAAAAAAAAAAGTTCTTCCTGTATTCCTCTCCTTTCCTAAGATTACATAAAAAAACTGAGTGCTGAAATGAATCACGTGGCCCGGAGACCCCGGAAGTCACAAACAGTCCCCTCTTTGTGCTGAGGTTCCCTGGGGTCACACGTGACCCACGTCCCTCCCTGGGAGTGGCTGGCACTGGGGTCTCTGCTGAAGCCCAGTGGACAGGCCAGGGCTGTCTCAGGGATGCCACAGAGTTTTCTCCTTTACCAAAAATTCAGTCAGGACCTTGTAAAATCTGTGACAGAAATTGGTATTTTTTTCATGGAAAAAAGTTCAAGGAAGGCAGTTTTTTCTCATTTTTATCCTGTTTACGAGCAAGAGACTTTCCTTTCAGAGCGTCCCCAGCGGAGGACAGAGAGGGGACAGGCCAGGAGCCTGCCAGAGACCACGTGCGTGTCCCCTGAGGTTTCTGCAGACAGCAGAGTTCTGCCAGATGCAAGTGGGCCACGGGTGGCAACAGGGCCTGTATGTGGAGTCCAGCGCATCCAGGCGACTCTGCTGCAACGAGATCAGTGTGCCCGCTGCCTCGCACTCACGGAGACCAGAGCCTGTCAGGAGTTGCTCCCTGCTCCCCGAGAAGCCTTTCTCCGGCCCAGGCTGGCCTGCCCGGCTGGCATCTCCAGCTCCTCCTGCTCTGTGGCCTTTCCACGTCTGCCTCAGGAGCAGGCACGCCTGTTTCACACAGCAGGGCCTCCCACGGGGCCTCCTTGTCCCCAGCCTCCTTGCTGGCTCTGCTACCCTGTGTCCCACACAGCTGGCCAGACTGCAGCACAGACCGAGGGCCACCCAGACACCGCGAGTGTGGAGCTGCACACAGAGACAAAGCGAAATGCTGCATTTTTGCTGCCCTGGGGCAAAGGCGCACAGTTCCATCCAAGATCTTTCAAAAGTCCACAGTGCTTTGGTCAAAAAACAAACCAACACGAAACTGAGCCCAAATGCTGCACACGCTGCTACAGAAGATTTTCAGCCAGTGGTCCCCCTGTGCTTCCTATTCATGGTGAGCCCCCGAGAGCAAGAAGCGTGGTGTCCACTTTTAGGGGCCCCAAAGTGCTACTCCTCCCTCAGGGCCACCTATACGGTAGGACTGAGGCACTGTGATCCCAGCCCAGGACAAGAACCTCTCACGGGGGCTCAGAAATCAGTGTTTTAAGCAAGCATTGTGGTAGACTAGGTTACACTCAAGTTTGGAAACGCTTGGTCTGGAGGCTGGAAAGTACCAGCCACACGATGACTGCTTCACAGCTGGTCGCCTTTTGAAAGAACAAGATCTCTTAAGCGAGCAATTTCAGCAAAATCATGTAGATAAAAGCACAAATACATCTAGTTAAAAGAGAAATGAGCAAGATCTCTTTCATTACTGTTAGGCACCATGCAATATTGAAATTCTTGATATCACTTACACTTACATAAATCAAAGAAACAGAAAACCCTAGAGCCGAATAGATGGGAGAATGAATCTTATGCCAGCAACCGCCTGGGAAAAGGAAGGACACACTGCTCAGAATTTACTAGGACGCTGTTCAGGGTCCGTCCTTCTGTACCACAAGCCTTGGGGCACAGAAACGCCCCTCGTCAGCCCTGTGCCTCTGACCGCCACATCCACCCTCACGACACCAGTCCATGGCATTGGCAGGAGGCGCAATGAACCTCTGCCGGCATCTCCCGGGCACCTATGAGGAATGCCACCTCTCCAGAGGGCCCAGCACGGGTCCCGCCTTCACACTGGTGACAGGCGTGTAGCAACTCACAGGGGCTGACAGGGACACACACAGGACACAGTGGCGGCCCCCAGACGCGCTCCTCACTGGTCCAGGAAGCCGAACTCCGGGGCCGAGCAGGGACTACAGGGTGAGGAGACTCAGACCTGGTGCCCAGAAGCTGCTGTGCTCTGGGCGCTGTGGGTGCTGTGGGGGCTGCTCCACCCAGAGTCCTGTGCGCTGCTCTCACTTACACTATCTGAGCAAAGTCACCGGAACATGGAGGGAAAGGCCGAGGGAAAGAAGCAGTCTCTGTGGGCCACCCTGCGCCATCATGGGTCCCAGACGCCTCCCGCTCTCAGCGTGGGCGGGCCATCCGCCTCCTGAGTCTCTGCGTTCTTCCGCCTTCCTCCCAACTCTGAGCTGCTCCCTGCCAATCCCAGCCTGCCCACGGCCAGTCAACTGGGAAGCGCCTCTGACCCTTTCCCTCTTCCCCAGTGGCCTGGCTCCTTGTCTGCACCATCCACGTCTCTCTGAGTCACCAAACATCTTCATGCAGCTGCAGTCGCTTGGTGGGCACCTACTGCCCACCCCTCCACGGTCTCATCACACACGTGTGCACCCACGTCAGTCCAGGACGGGTGATTGTGGTGAGGACAGCCCTCGGAAGACCAGAGCCCAGGTCACAGGACAGCTCCTGGAGGCGGAGCCGGCTGGCGAGCAGCTCTGCCACCCACCCAGGAGCCCTGCGTTGCCCCTTCTACAGCAGGGACCTCATCGGGGACGCTGAGGGCAAACAGCGCTGGGACCTCTGTCTTTGTTGGCTTGGAAAAATTCAAGACTCTAGAGAGACAGCGATCTGTGTTAGAATCAACAGATTTTCCTGACACTGAGAAGGGCTAGACAAGGTACACAGCCACACTGGAAGCCCCAGGGAGCATTTCTTCTAACAGTTTTTACCTCGCTCAAGAAGTATAAAATATAGTTTGTTCATTAACGCATTCACGGCGGGGCCATAACTCATGAGTCTCACTGCTTGAACTGCCAGTGGTACAAACAGATCTAATCATTTCTATCAGTCGTTTTACTAATAAAATTAATCAGAAGCTGACAGGAATGCTTTAAAACAATCCCGTCCCGATTTTAGGAAGTAACCACACGCACAAGTGCACACATACACACACACACATACACACACATGTCTAAGTAAAATAATACACCTACCAAATTGGATATATTATTTGTAATCTCAGATAAAACTATTGACAACCTTGAGTTTGAAAACCTGTGCTAGAGATTTAAGAGGGTAGAAATTGCCACATCCCGTATGTGTTTTCCAACCATCTTCATTCCAGAACTGCTGTAAAAGTAACTTCTCTTGTAGTATATCAACAGAATCTGCTACTGACTCCAGCCAGGCCACGGAGCTCAGAGGGTCAGAGAAAGGAGAAACCTTTCACTAAGAAGAGAGATGAATTTTACAATACCTACAAAAAAAGCAGAGCTCAAATTTACATGGCGTGCTCAAGAGAATGCTTTTCAATCCACATGATTCTGTTTTGTCCTTGAAATACATACAGGGCGTGGAGCACTTTAATGATTAAAGAAAAAATGAGCTGTGGAGTGGGAAGAACTTCAGATTTACCTCCTCATTTTACTCCTGAGGATCTCTGAGTTGGAAGAGTGAAGCAACTTGTACAAGGTCACTTGAAGAGTAACTGTAGATCCAAGTCCAGAGTTCATGTCTCTGGATTCCCTGTACAGTGTTTTGCACATTCTCAGTAAGGATCTTGGCCCAAAACAAATCTTGTGCAAAAAAGTTATTTAATGGCCAAATTATTTTCAAGATTCTTTTTTGCCCAAATATTCTGTTCATTTTCAAATTATTTTCAAAATTCTATTTTGCCCAAATGAATATTCTGTTCATTTTTCCTGTGTAATCTTTTCCACAAAAAAAACTTTTGATAGTTATCAACTAGTCAGGTTTTCTTTTTTTCCTTTTTTTTTTTAGACAGAATCTTGCTATTTAGTTCAGGCTGGCCTTGAAGTCACTATGTAGCCCAGGCTGGCCTCAAACTCATGGTGATCCTCCTGCCTCAGTCTCCCAAGTGCTGGGATTACAACTGTGTGCCACGATGCTCGGTTGCAATTAGTTGGTTTTAACCTTTCAAATTCATCTCTACCTATCATATGAATATATAAAAGATGAGTATACACAAATGCACATTATATATATTATAGTCAAAATATAATTACGATAAGTATTATGAATTGTTACACATTATTATTCAGACTTAAATAATTCAAATTTTCTATAGGTTAAAAAAGGAACTCATTCCGTTGTCTGTAACACAGGGTTTACTATTAAAGTTAAACTTAATTGACTTTATGGAAAAAACTGACCCCAAGATCTCAGAAAAACAACATTCAGAATAGTTTTCTAATGAAATGTGCTCTCTAAACTTCTACCTTTCTCACATTAAAACTGGAATTTTTGTAGTTTTCTTTTTTCTTGGAAATCGCACATTTAAGTTTATTTCCAATTGGTAAATACTACTTTTTAAATTATAAGAATGTAACGTAACAGTTTGAAACTACGCTTTACTGATGTTTACGACATTAGCGAGAGGAAGACCAAAAAGACAGATTCCTACCACTCTTCAGAACTGACTGACTTTATTTGTCCTATATGTTATGATTATTTTAGGAGTTTGAGAGAATACTTATCCACTGGGAAAACAAAAGTGATATGGAGCCTTCAAAACCATCAATTGTATTAATATGAATGAGTAAGTGGTCATTTGATTAATTACTATTGGTTAATACTGTTGTTGATGGATGGTGGTGCGTGGCAGTCTGTCCTGGCTAAAGGTGACTCAGAAGCTGTGATCACAGATGCAATGAGTTAACCTGGTTTGGACCCTGAATACACATCAGTAAGTACATACCAACCAGGCAGCAATGGAGATTGCGAGGATAAAGAAAGAGGGATGACAATGCAGAGCACGGCATTAGAATTTTAATAGATTAATAATAAATGTATTGGTGTGATAAACATTGAATTTAAAAAATCTAAATATCTTTTGTATTTGCATGGCATTTAAGCTTGCCAGATACCAGGTATGCTTGTACATCTTTCTGGTCAGAGGGCAGTCTTCCTGCGTAGACAAGAACGCTGGGTATAAAAGTGATTTGCTGCAGGCACCGCTGGACTGTGGTGCTGTCCACTCGGTTAACCTGGAACTTTCCCCAAGTCCCCTTCCTGGGACAGCTCTGAGTTGGTTGGGCCACGGAAGGCTCAGGTGAGATGGGGGTACGGCAGTGAAGCAGGGGACCTGGTCTGGGGATGTCATCCTCAGGGTGACGTCTGGGGCAGAGGCACCCAGTAGTTTCCTCCACTTGGCATCCAGCTGGTTTCCTGATGCAGGTCGCTGCCCGGCACAGCCGTAGGGAGCACCACACCACGGTGCCCACGTTCGTGGAGCTCCCATCTGTGGTCCCGCTCCAGTGACCAGATGTGTTTGTTTCTCAGATTTCTCGTGAGCCCTGAATTGTCCACCACGCCAGGTTTATGCATTTGCTGCGACCTCATGTCCACAGTGCTCATCACAGCTGCTTTCCTGAATGAATGTGACTGACAGGACCACTTTGGTTTTGCAGATGATAAAGCCGGATTTGTTCACAGATCTGCAACTCTGACGCATACTCCAGGCTTTTTCCAACTGATCACGGCATCCCTTCACATCCACAGTTAACCTGTCATTTTTCACCACTGTTGTTGTGGTGACTATTGTTTGTCGACTCTGTTTTGGAGCCAGGAAAGCTTTTATGAGAAATGAAATAGCACTATACTCCTTAAACTGATAGAAACTCCCAAGTATTTTTTAGAGACACATAAATTTTTTTATCAAAGAATTCAAAGACCATAGAAATATAAAAGGAATGCACATATAAAGGTGATTCGACTTTAAAGAATGATTTTTGATGTGCAAGGAACTTTACAAATGCTCTAATTCATAAAGACAAAAAATTGAGAAGCAGAGAGAGGAGATAATGCCTCTGCGGACATTGGCATTAGTGAGGATAGAAGTGGGGGGTAAGACACTTATGCTTTATGTTAGAGTAAGTGTTTTGAAGCTCATTTAATTTTCAAAATTAGCAAATGGGTTTGCCTCTATTGAGGAATGTCCATATGTATGGCAGATAGTGATGAGACCAAAGTTCAGATTCTAACTCCTGGTCACATTAGTGCCTGTGCCCTTGACAAAAGTATTTCTCATGCCTCAGTCTTCTGATGGGAAGATAACACATCTGATGTATAGTATGTATTCACCCAATATTAGTTATCAATTCTTACTTAATAATTTGCCTGACAAGTGTGTCTCTTGACTTTTGACCAGAGTTATTCCCACACTTAAGAAGCATGTGCAGGCATGCCTGTGTGTGCTCACATACAGTTACTTAATAAATGCTTGTTAATGACATAATGGAATGTGGATATTGGATGGTTGTCCGCAGCGTTATGGATCAGTGGGAGCACAGAATCCAACTTGGCATGGAATGAGGGTCATACGCTTCTCTGGGAAACCAGAGTTGGGACACCTTGGGAGGCTCTAGGACAACAGGAGGGAACAGGACTGAGCAGAGGGAGGAGCAGAGTTCACACGCAGCCTCAGTGAGAGAAGAACTCAGTCAATCCCAAGTGAAAATCTAGACCTTGAACTGCTTTTCAGCATTGTCCCAACTTTCAGAAGGGGAACTTCACACTCCCATGTTGACCAGCCACTGGATGCAATCTATCTGCAGGAGGAGGAGACCCTGAGAGAGCTAACTCACTTCAGCCACATGCGATACCTAGAGAGGGGACTCGGGTTCAGGTTGTCCAGCAACAACCTGGGGGGCAAGGCAGCACTCAGCTCTGAAGGGGCCAGCGTGCTGCCCAGCACACCCTCTGCCACAACAGGTGTCAGGTAGCATGGAGAAAGGATTTGGGGGAATTGGTAGCAGTTACTGGAATGGACTCATAACGAACAGGGTATCAGTCAGGTAGAGCTGGTGGGCGCACACAGCAGTGCTAGCTAGCTAGAAACGCAGGCAGTGCCCCAGTCATAAAGCCTCCTGGTGGCAGACATGAACTTGCAGATATCTGAGCCTTGTTCACATGTCTTAAGGAGGGAAAGACCAAGCAAGATGGTTGGAAAGTCATCTCAGCAAGGGGTGTAGAAGAAATATTTGAGAAGGTCAAGAGTGGAGGCAGGAAGGCTCTACAATGGGGTGGGGTGTCAGACGATGAGGATCTGGGCAGTGTTACCTCCCTTGGGGAGGCGTTTAATTCTACACTGATTGTGTGCTATTCCGCGTGATATGTCTATCATGACATTCTTGCATTATTATTATTTTTCCTCACTCATACCCCTTGGGTTCTATAGATTTTCTTTCCCATCTGAGAAAATCATTTGAAGTTTCCTTAGAGGATAAAAGTTAAATGTGTGTATTACACAGATGCACACACACACACATTTGTAAGCTCATTTCTCCATTCACAACACTCACTTTTAACCATTATGTTAGGGCATAAAAATGGTTATATTTTCTTTGCTTCAAAATTAAGTCTACATATTGTGACTACAGCTAAAAGGATTTTCAAAACATAGTTTCTGAAATAGACTTTTTTACACAAGTAATCTCTCAAAAAACTTCTGAATTTAATTTAGAAGAGGAAATATATGGAAAATGTAAAACTTCGAAACAAAAGACTCAGTATGAATTCCTTAGTATTGAATTTAAGTTGGACTTTAGTTGAATTGAGCAAATAAATGGATCAGATTCTCAGTTCTCCCATTTTAAAAATGGGTGTAATAATACCCACCACAGAAATACAAAAGGAATATTTAATTGATTAACTCATAAAATAATTTCATTAAGTACAAACTACTACGGATATTCCTCACTTAATGACCTATCCGTTAACTACTGTTTGGACTTAGGACCGAGGTGCACCGTCCTGACTCACATCCTGGTGCTCGGACTTACCACCCACATTCAGACTTCAGACGCAGGAACGTGAGCCGCAGTGTGGCCCAATGGTGGCTTCTACAGCACAGCACTGTGAGTTTTGCTGGTTGTGCTGTACAGCACAGCACTGCGGGTCTATGTTCTGTTACACATTACGGTGCTGCGTGTTAGAGTCATGCAAATAAAAGCAAAGTCATCAAGCTAGAGTTTCCTTGGACCATTTCTTTGTTCTGAATATTGTAATGTACATACTGTATACAACTTCTTACTCAGTGACCAAGTCATTTGACGACCTAGTCACAGGAACATTGCCCAGTCGTTAAACGAGGAGTGTCTGCGAACAGGTCTTAGTGTTTGTAGCTTGAGTAGTTTGTCACAAGAGGTGCCCTGGCTGGGAGGGATGGAGAAAAACACCTCCAGGCAAAGAGACAGCCCGAGAGTGGCCCAGGTGAAGCATGTGGAAGCAGGCAGGGGGCTGGCCTGGGAGGTGCGAGCCTCCCTTCCAAGCTCCTGCCCCATTTTCTTTGAAAGAGTGTGGAACATCAGTCTGCGGAGCAGGCATCGTGACTCACCGAGGTCTAATTTCCCACCTGACGCCAACGTGCAGCCTCCACCTGACTGCACGAGAAGGGGCCACTGCAGAGGGACCTCCTGTCAGTGCTGGCAAGAGGGCTTGAACCCCAACTTCCTCACAGCAGCACCCCAACAGAACCCATGCTGAACAAAGCAGGAGTCACAAGGCTTTCTCCTTCCTTGGGAAAAATACTGCATATTTCTGAACCTTAGCTTTCTCTCCCCTAAAACCAGAAGTTTGAGATTAAATTATTAAATTCCTTCTACCTTCATAATTCTGATTCTCACAGTTCATAAATTTCTCAAGAAAGAAGAAGGGGGATCCCAGAGTGTGTGCCTCCCCAAGGCTGGGAAGACTTACTTTCTGATCGCAGATCAGATCCTGACCGTGGGTACTAGCACGGTGGGGAGGACAGAGCTGCAGCTGTGGCTGGAATGAAAGGTGCTCCACAGGACTCTAAGGGGCGGTGCTCCTGACTCACGCAGAGGCCAGAGCGATGTTCACATCACATGCCCTGAAGTCTGCAGCAGATCCAGCTGTCTTCACGACCTGCCGAATTCTCTGTCCCACCGCAACACCACCTGGACATCACACAAATGTGCACGCACACTAGACACCCACCCACACACAACCACTCGCACAGAACGAGAGATGCTTTGGAGAGGAACCAAAGCAAATTCTTGAGAAGCCTAGAAAAAGACCAGACTAATTATTGGCTGGTCCTATTGTCAAGCTGTTTGACATAAGCCAAGTTCCATATCGTCTCAAGTTTCAGGTCAAAACATTTACATAAGAGCACCCTTGATGCTTGACAGTGTTTTTTTTTGGTTACAAAACCCTCAAAATATTGACCTCCTTGGAAACGCATCTCCGTACACTCCATTGCATTTTATGAATGTCTCTTCTTTGGTTTCTTGAGTTGCCATTAAGTCCACCCTGGCTGCCCCTCCTGAGACTACCAAGTCTTCAGATCTATTTCGCATCATCTGTGGTGGCGACCTCACCATCATTTGTTGAGAAAATGATTATATTTCCAAGGATCCTATACATAATCTATTAAAATAAAATGAGCTGCACCAAAAAGGATGCAGATTTACGATCACGAAGAATGTTACGTCTTGAAAAGACAAATAAGCAATAGACACAGTTAACTATGAGTAGATAGCCACACTGGCTGGACAAAAAGCACAAGGCTTTGGTTTTCATCCCTGCAGTTTGCTGGAAGCTATGTGTCATCCCACAGAACCATGTTTCCCGAAGAGAGGTAGTTACAGTACTGGGAGCTAGAAATCCTGCATTTTCGATTTACTAATTATGACATTGAGGCACCCGTAATCAAGGACTTGCTACGTGCCAAGGGTGGCATGAGTGATTAGCGCTATAACAGAAACTACAGTGTACCCCTATTCCCAAGAATGCCAAGCAGGCTTTCATGACCTCCTCGGCAGCAAAACTTGGCCCTGAGACCTAATACTGGGGCCTCATTGCTGCCCACCAAAAGGCCAGCGCCCAAGAGAGTTTCTGGAACATGGAAGTGAACACTAAGTATTCATGGAATCAATTTATCATTTCACATTATCTCCTGAGTCATTTAAAATTTTTTTTCTAGCGTACAAGTTGCTAATGGAAAAAAATAATCAGAAACATTTAAAATTAACTGTACAGTTTAATATTGCATTGTTATGTTATATATACTGATACCATGATTTGGATTTATTTTTGCTCTTCATTTTGTTTAAAAAAGAAACCCTCTTAGTTATGTCTCATCTTCCCTTTTATGCCAATCATTCAAACAGTCAGTGACACACAGTTTTCCACTTGTCATCTTTACGATGATGTGAGAAAACAGTAAAGAAGGAACTAGAAAATCTTTTGTTAGAAGGAGATGACTGATTTGAGCCCCTGCGCTCGAGTCGCTTCTGTCATGTGTAGGAATGCGCTGAATCTCCTGGCAGTTCAGCAGCATTATGCTTCTCCTAGAAGTAGGCCGGCATCAAAAGTGATCGGTGTACAGAAACTGAAATTAAAGCTTTGCAAACGTCTCACGGGCTTTTTGCACATCTCCGTCACAGGCTTAGATAACCCGATTTTCATTCTGAAGGGTGATTTTACCATTTCTGCTTCCCACTCCCTGCAGCACCCCCCGGCGCCGCGCCAGGCAGCGGGCACGCACCGACGCGTAACTGTGCAGGTTCGCTTTGTTTCTGTGGTCTGGGACAAGCCCCGGGCCTGCCAGTGCTCCGCAAGCTCCCCTCCTCCCAAACCTGCCTACCTGTAGTTCTGCTTCTCGCTGCCGAGGTGGAACCTGTCATACTGCGAGTAGGCGCGGTTGCCTTCCCAGTCCAGCAGCTCGATCCTCAGCGTGCTCTGCCTCTGGCTGGTGATGGCGAAGATGAACTCGTTCCCCAGCCAGTGTTCACCAGACGGGTTTCCGAAGCCCTAGGAGGGGAGAACACCTTCACGCTAGCATGCATCTGTGTTCTAGATAGTAAGTATCAGTGTCTCTTAAAGATTTGCGACCTGTTTGCAACCTTTTCTTTTCGATTACTGACTGAATTCCATGCTCACCTGCCATGTTTCTCTCCATTGTCACAAATATCTAGTTGTGATTATGGTAAAACTTCTGTTAAATTCACATGGATGAGACGTTCTTGAGTTAAATGATGCTGGTTGATATGTTCAACCAGAAAACACTTCTCAAATCAAAGATTGCTTCTGAAAAAGTTTCTAAAATGCTAATTAACATTTTTAACTTAATTTAAACATTTTTCAGTGAGTATTAGCAGGGTAGAATCAGACAAGCTATCGAATGACACTGTTTTTGTCATTATTACTTTTCGGGAATCCAATTGTACTCCGTAACTTTATACATTAGCAGAGCCTTGACTTTAGCGGCCTGTTAGTAAGCCTAGACCTGCAATCACTTGCACTGCTTCCGACTGGGGTTTAGCCTCAGGCAGACAGCTGAGTCCTAGGAGGAGGGAGTGAAGGGAGCTGACTGCTTCAGCCTCAGGGGCTCTGCTGTTCTCTTTGGAGAAATCCTGGGCACAGCTGCTAAGTATTCAAAGTAGTTTCCTTGACTGAAGGAAGAAAAGTTGTCCCCAAATGTGGATGAGCTCTTAATGTTGGAAATGTCCGTGACAGAGAAATAAAGAACCTTAAATGTTCTAAAGTTTGGATAGTCCCAGTTGGTTCAGAAAGTGCCCCTCGGTTACACTCAAGGGTTAGTGTAGCGCTTTGTCTTCATATTTCTCCTCTTGACCTAGAGGTCAAGCTGTGCTGTGTTTGTGGAATCGCATGCACTAATGGAGAGCTGGCACATACCTGGCACTCAAAGAAAAGAGAAAGAAGGAAGAAGGGAGGGAAGGAAAGAAGGTGAGAAGGAGAGAAGGAAGGAAAGAGACAAAGTACTACAGCACTTTGCATTAACATTCAGGGAAGTGAACTTAAGGCACATGTGTTGTAGACAATGGGGTTGAGTCTGGTTGCCCAGATGAATCATAATCATGGGAATTCTGGTTAAAAACAACACACTAAGTCTCTAAGCATCTAAGAACAAGCCACATGGTCTGCACCCAGACTCATTCCATAATCTGCCTTGTGCAGAGTGATAGTTGGGAGGCACCTTCAGTGATCACAGAGAAAACTTTGTGTATATCAATTATATAGACTTAGAGTAACAACAGAAGTTTTCCTGAGCGCTTTGTCCTTAACCAACCTAGGACAGGGATCGTTTTCTGTTCCTTCGCTTAACCCACGGTCGGCAGACCACTCTGAGCTCGTGCGGACTCCCGGTCACTAAGGCCCTGCCGGTGGAGTGGCTCACAGGAGGCCAGTGGTGTTCGTCATCACACCTGCCTCCCAGGCCCGCTACTGTAGTGATGGTACTGACAATGTGTTAGGCAAAAAAGTTAAATATTACTGGGGGAAAACAGTTCTTACCTTGTTTTCATAAAGTCTAATTTAAATAGCTAGGTTTGCTCAATAAAAGCAAATCAATAAAATTGTTTCTAAGTGTTGCAGTCATCCTAAAAGACTGAAGAAAATAGTAGAATTTCAGAGGACTTTTAAGCACCATTGCTTTGTCTGTGAGTGCTGCTCTCTTGCAAATGTGAAATTAGAGACTGGGTGCACTGGCATGGAAAGTTTACTGAAGGACCACTCACCCAGAAGCCTCGGCCATGGCTGTACATTGAACAAATGGGTAAGTGAAAGTACATTTTTATACTTAAAGGCAAAGTGAAATGCATTAACATATACGTGTGCACTTCTAAAGTCACTCCTTCATTTTTATTAAGCAGGACTGGGACTGCACCCAGGCTGCACACGTGTATCGACACCACAGGAATTCTTTAGCTGCCCTCCCATGAGACAGCTACACAGCGTGAGCTGGGTCCTCCCCATTCTGAAGGAGAAAGACCACAAACTATTCCAAGCCCTTGTCCTTGCCGAAAATGAATAAGGACTTACTGAAGTAATTATTCAAAAGGTGTTTAGACACTAGAGACCAATATATTGTTACGATGAGTTTAGTTTATGCAAAACATATTGATCATAATCCAAAAAATTAATTCTTAAAAAACTAGACCAAGTCGATTCCAAATGGAACTAAACAACTGTACAAATAAAAGCAGAGACTACCTTATTTTTATTTCTTCAGTTCTAGGGATCAAATCGAGAGCGTCATGCATGCTAGGCGAATGCTGTACTACCGGCTACACCCAGCCCTTAGCTCCACTTATTACCCATCTCCTTCAACTCTCTCGGCCCAGTTTCTTTTAAGCTTCCTCTATCCACATCTCACAAGTTTTAGGATCTACAAAAGAGGAAATTTTAAGGTCTTACTCTTCATAGTTCTCCACTAGGAGTACATATAAGAAATAGCTATGGAGCTTTTTAAAGAGGAGATGACTTAGTTTACCCTTAGAGATTTGGATTGAATACCGTATAGCTGAGGTGGACTTACAGATCTGTGTGCTTAAAAGTGACCAAGGTGGAGAACTGTATATATGTGATGTGGGCTGTCCAGGTGCAAGCTAGAAAGAATATGCTGGTCACATAAAATGATTCAAGCAGGGCAGCCACATACCCACTTTCATGCTGGGCTATACATCTCAGGCATGAAAGTGGTCGGCATACATCTCAAAACCCAGTTTACACATCATGGCACACACGGCTATCCCAGGGGTCTATTCCACCCCATATATCCTGTAACATCCATAAAAACAAAATTTGTTACAAAACTCTGCACTGGTGATTAAAAAGGAAGAAATGAATGAATAATAATGATAAAATAGAATTTCTTCCTTTTCATGAATGACACTATGCTGTTAATACTTTCCTGAAAACTGTGTTTATTTATGACTATCAAATCACATGAAAGACTCCAATACCATTGTTCAGATCCATTGCTCATCAATTTTATTTCTCCTGTCATAGTTTATTAAAAGTAAAAAACAACAACCCAAAAATACTCCCTGAAACTTAACTGAAAAGAAGGGTAACTTAGACTGGGGATTTTAGCTCAGTGGTTAGAA
>PVJO010007217.1:0-68149 GCA_004026905.1 Hystrix cristata | reverse complement strand
AGGAAGTGTTGACTTTTTTTAGGAAAAACAAAATTGAAACCAGACACAGTCTCTGGGTTCTACAAGTTTCACTTTTTTCATAAAATTATTGAAGAAGACAGACTGAGCTACAGCTTTTCGAAGGTGCTTTAATATACAATTCGAGTTAGCATCAGAAGCATCTCTTCTAAGTGCTGAGATGTTAATCTCATGAGAGATTGGAAAAAATATTTCATTTTAATTTTTTATGTATCGTTCTCTCCTTAACGTGGAGATGTTAAAATGCAGTTTAAAAAGGTGCTCTGGGTTTCTTTGCAAAAACCAAGGACTCCCAGAAGATACAGTGCTCCAGCTGAAATGTCTGTGTTAATAGGATGTTGTTTGGGGAAGATAATTGTTTTCAAAACAAAGCAAGTGTGTCTCCAGGACATTAATCACATCTATTACAAAGTGGGGTCTCTGGGGTACTTTTTGGAACTGCTAGCTTCCTGGGACTTCATATGCAAAAGTATTGCTGAGAATGCTATTGCTGCGGGTAACCTGTGGCTGGAAAAAGTTAATAGTCTATTAAGTGCCCCATTAAAAAGCCCCTCTGGACTTCCCTCTCTGCCCGCAAACATCTTTACATCCCACAAAGCAGGTTTTGCTGGCTCTCCTGGTAAGGAAGAGTAAGTGAAAACAAAACTCAGGTAGGAGATTTGTTAGGTTTAGGGCCCACATTGAGACCCACGGCTTCCATGTTCAGAGAGGTTCAAAAGTAATCCTGGCAATCTATAACACATAGAACAGTTCACATGTTGGTAACTCTGACAGAGCTCTAGAAACTTTATGGGCGAGAGGCAGACCACAGATAGCAACCAGCAAGAAGAGAGGAGAGAGGAAAGGAGGAAGGGAGGGGTGAAACACGTTGCTACCCTCAGACCCCAACAGTGCAGCCTTCTGGTCTACCCGATGCAGGCCAAGAGGACTGAGAAGGAAGAGGCCTGGGCTGAGAAGCTCCTGTTTTCTCAGAGGACTGGCACCATAAGAAGCAGTGAACAGCCAGTTTTATGCATGTAGGAAACAGAGTCGGCACCGACAGTCTGTACCCATTCTTGGTAGAAGTGGGTTTTCGGGCTCAGGGAGGAGAAAAGCTATGCAGGAAACAGCTTACTTTTCACCATGATGTTTCCGTAACATTAACCAAGTTGCAGCATATGATGAACTCTTTTGATTTTAAAAAACAGGTATTTGTTATCATTTTTCACCAGACCACCTCAGAATTTTAGAGCTAATTTCATTTTTCTGACCATGAAGAGTTGACACTGAGGTGACACATTTTTCAAGTCTGAATAAAGCATGATACTCTTTCTTACATAAAACAGAAGAGAAGATAAACTCCACAAAACTATGATTAAAGAATAATTCCAGGCTTGTCCCATAGTGAAAAAATAATTGCTTATAAGAGGATATATTTGGTAAATATGTAAAAAGATTCCATGCTTAACAAGTCAGTATCTCTTACTTAACATGCCTGGCCTGCCAGGGCAGCAGATGTTTACAGCTAATAACTCACCGCTCGGGAAAATCATAGTGATGACAACTTCATATTCCTTTTTCTGTTCTCCATCATGTTAATAATCATGTCTTTCAGACTTGACTGAATCTATGGGTGACCTCTACATCCCATTTTAGTGGTGAAAATAATCATGAATTAAAGTAGTTTGCAAAATAATAGTTGTCTTAGTTATGTTTTCTCTTTGCTGAGACAAAATACCTGACACAAAGTTAAAGGAGGAAAGGTTTATTGTAGCTCACAGTTTGCAGAGGTTTCAGTCTGTATTCGGCCAGTTCCAAGGCAGGGTGGCATGGCAGAGGGACATAGCAGAGGAGAAGCAGTTCATGAAAGCAAGAGAGCAGCAAGCAGCAGGCAACAAGCCTCTTTCTGTCCCTTATATTGTATCTGGGGTGCCCCTCCTTAAGGCCAATAGCACCCACACCCTTAATCCCAGCACCCTTAATCCTAGCACTGTACCAGGAATCCATCACACACTCTAGATCCAGCCACCTCCAAAAAAGCCCCACCTATGACTGCATGAGGCTGTGGGGGGACATCTAAACACAAGCTGTAACAATACTTTTGGCGGAATTAAGCAAAAATTTTACACTTAGATATTTTAAACTAGGATAATACTAATAACTACTATTTCTTGAAAATCCAGTGTGCCAAAGTACTTTCCTTCTATTATTTCCAATCCCCATAATATCCCTGTAATGCAGTTGGGTATCACTACCCTCCTTGTTCAATGAAAGAAAGAAAGCTCTTGTGTAGGTTAAGTGACTTGCCAAAAGTCAATCCACTTGAAAATGGCTGAATAAAGATTCAACCTATTAATCATGGTGTACTTCAAGGTCTTCATCTAGAACTTGGGCAATTTCCCCAATATATTTATAGAATCACATAGGCAGAAAGAGGTCTTGGAATTCAACCTAAAATTCCAATTCTCCTCAACCATCTTGAAAGATAAGGGTCTCCCTTATGGTGGGTACTTTACACTGAAGAGGGAGAAGCCTGCTGCTTAACAGGAAGTTCATTTCTTGTTGGAAAGAATTAAGCAGTAGAGAATTTTGTTTATGCTTAGTCAAACTGTTCCTCTCAGGAACGTCCCTCCAACATCTCTGATCTTCCCCCAGTGCAGACTCTGACTCAGTGAGACCAGGTGATCCTATAAGGGCCAGAGGGTGCCGAGGGTGGCCGTCACTGGCTCACATTTTAAGCAGCTGAATCTATTGCTTCATTCTTCTTTACAGTTCATTAAAATAGCCGTCAGACAGGTGTATATCACTTCCTTTTTTCTCTGAGTTAAATAGTCCGAAACATTCACTGTCTCCAGACTTGATTTCTGGATTCCTCACATCCTACTGGTAACTTCTAAAATAGTCCAGTGTGCGAAAGCTCCAAAATTGAAAGCATATTTTAATGTAATCTGATCATGGCAGTTACCAAAGTGTTTTGCATTTTTTATGACCTGAAAACTACTATGAATGTAGATTAAGTACATCAGTCTTTGTTTTTTACTGGCCAATAACACAAAAGGAGCTTATAGCCTAATCAATCTCCCCATTTTTCAAATACTGGGTTCTTAAGCTGCTTTATCATCCTCATCCTGTATTCTTATAGTTAACTTTTTATGTTTTCGAGGTAGGGTAAGATTTTACAATTTTCTCTGTGGAATTCCATCTTGCTGTCTTCAGCTTAATTTGCTATCTTGAGTTTATGGTTCATTAAAGATATCAAGACTCTGACTTTGTATAACTCCAAACTACTAAGCTGCACTCAGTGTTCAACTGAGTATTTCATGGAAATCTTGCAGACACAGTGTGACAGTGGAGACTTTCTTGCACTTATCAAAGCCCTTTGTTGACTCTGTTCACCCTCTACGAGCCTACTAATGTGAGAACTGCGATGTCACCAACCACAGTAATCTACTTGTCTACAAGGAGATCAAGAAAGAACTCCAACTAGCAATTCCTCACCATTTATCTCCTTTTAACTGCTGGAGCAAGAGATTTGTCAAAAAATCATAACAATCATCCAGTAGTGTTGGATCTACAGTAATAATAATTAGCCCATAAATGAAAGTCTTTGGTCATTGCTGTGCCCTGAAATCCACTAGTAGGTTTAGTGGGTAATATTACAGGCACTAAGAGAGTCTGGTTGGATTACAGATGAATTCAGCCATGCTATATATCATTTTGGAAAAAGCAATCTCCCTAATCTCAGTTTCCTCTTAAAATAGAGTTAACAGGTTTGATAAAACCTAGTAAGAACTTCAGTGCAGGCCTGGCACATATTGAACACTGGAGGTCAGCCATGACGCTGGTGGTGACAGGGTGTCTGCTGTCACTTCAGGGACCTTAGGGGCCGTCTCTTGCAGTCGTTACCCTTGGTACTTCTTTCTCGTTGACCCTGGATTGGCCCTGTGATCAACTTCTACCAGCAGTGGAAACACCACCGTGCCATTTCTGAGTCTAATTAAAGCAAAATGGCCTGGAAGCTTCTCTCCTTTACCTGAGATGCCGACTGAAACAAGAGCAGGCTGATAACTGAGCCACCTACCTAGAGAAGTCCACCGAGTATGTGAGAAGGTCTTGTGGCAGGGTGCCCTTCTGAATGGCCCCGAGTGAGTGAGGCCGCAGCATCACTAACCGGGGGCCCACACAGCTTCCTGCTTGAGTCTCGTCAGGATCTGTGTCCCAGCTCCCCACCCTCCTTCAAGCAGGGCACGAATCCAGACAAGATGCAACGGTTCAGCAAATAATTACAGTGATACATTTTTCCTCCCGATGTGCACATGGAAATCATTTACCAGAAATGATTTATGAGTGTTTTATGTCTAATGAAAATAATGTCCTTAATGTAAGCACCATTTTATTCTTCAAATAACTCAAATGCATCTAAAAATGCAAAATTTATCATCTAAAGTGAAGATAACTTTGAGATAAAACATCAAAAGACACTGTAAATTCTTCCATCTTACCATTTTATACTCCTTCCAGCCTCTTTGGAAATCTAGACTCCCATCTTCACGATGCTGAATTACAGTCCAGCCGCCTCCATTCACATCCATATTGCAAAATACCTGACAAAGGGAAAATAAAAGCAAGTGAAACTACACTTATTTTAAACAAACATGTGCCTGACTGTTTCAAAATGGAAATAGTACGGGTAGGCCTATAAGAAGAAGAAAAATAACTACCCTGGAAAATGTTATCAGATTTTGATTGGTTATTTGTTCCCATAATTCATATTTGAGTTGCCTCTGATTAAAGTCTACCAATAGCGCATTAATTACTTTTAAAATTTTAGATCAGTCAACTGAAAATTAATAGTCTTAGTCTCAGACTACAAAGCAATTTAAAAAAAAATCCTCATCTTAAATGAAAGCAGGCACTTGTGTAAGTTTAAATTATACAATTACTGGTAAAGTTTCCAAAATTACACAACATTTTGTGGCCAAAACATAAGACCTAGAATTTTTAAATCTTCCATTAAAATGGTAATAACACAAGACTAATGGTTGTGGAAAAATAATTCTAAAAATTTATATAGATTTCACTATTTCCTATTTTATTGCACAATTCCTATATACTTACATACTATAATAATTATTCTTGATTGCTCAGTGTGACATTAGAGGGAAAGTTTGGTCTTCGGCACATGGAGAATACATCATTTGTTTAACTTTTAGTCATGAACAATAAGAGGAGAACATGATATACTGTATTCTTTCCGATTGCAACAAGCATTTCTTTCCCATGTGGAAAAGTTGTCCAAATCTTTCAAAGACTGATGCTTGCTCCGGTTATTCTAAATAAATGGTATTTATTTAAAACTTGATGCATTTCCTGCAGCGCCAGCCCAAGAGGGAAACCTCACCGGGCTGTAGTAGTGGGTGATCGCTGGGCACGCTTGCTGCAGCTGATGAAGCTGGACTGGTGGAGCATGGTCCCCACAGAGGACAGGGAGGGTGTCGCAGGGCGGCTGTAGCCGGTGGGCGGGGACCACAGGTCCAAGCTCTGACTAAAGGGGCTGTGGCGTCTCCCGAGGCCATGCATTGGAAGCACAAATCAACAAAGGGTAGGAAAGCTAGCAGGAACAGCCATTCAAAGGGCAAGTCCGCCAGTGAGTGGTGCCGTATAGCACGGGGGCAAGACGCCTGTGCTCCAAGGGTCTCCCTCTGCTCTGACGGCAGCCACCCACCTCATTTCCAAGACTAGAAATGCTAAGTTCCCCCTTCCTGTTCCTCCCTCTACTAATCCTTTAACCCTGCGGTCTGCTCTTTGTCCTCAACATAACCTCTGGTGAGGCTTAATTCTAATTTATTCCCTCAGTTATTGTCTTCATCAACAAGCATTCTTGGGCACTGATTCTGTTTCACGGCAGAGGATATTATGATGAATGAAATATGGAACGTGTCCTCAAAACACCTCAAGATTTCAATAATGACTGTTGCTTAGGATTAAGGAGACTCTTGAGTTCATAATTTCCAACTCTGTTGCCCTGAAGAGCAGCAATGACAGTGACCTAAGTGAAAAGTTTAAGACGAAGCACTAACATGCAAGAGAAGAAAATTATCATGTTGTGGACACATAGTGATTGAAATAGCACAAAGCTCCCAACAGACGAGCCCATTGAGCAATCAGAGCTGATCTCCTGGAGGTGGGTAGACCAGGACACAACGTGGGGAAGAGTGAGGCAATGAGGAAGGCAGGCTCAGGACCAATGGAATGCGTGTCCTGGGCCAGTAAACACTTCCATGCATTTTCTAACTTAATCTCACAACGTGCTAAAGAAAGTTCTTTCCATTATTCTTTCCATTTACAGATGAAAAAACTGAGGTTTGCAGTACTTTGGTAACTTACAGATATACTTAGCAATTAGTACTGGATCCAGGATTTAGACCAGGTTTAGGATTTGAAAGCTATGTTTACCTATTTCAAAATTACTAGGAGAAATCTGCTTGAAAGGTGCAGCAGGTCACACTGCAGATATGCGCTTTATCTAAGGAGGTAGAGGAAGAGGTGCTTGGAGAGTGGGGAGCAGTCTGAATGGGCTCCGGGGACAATTGATGGAGATCAAACATATTGGCAACCTTGTATGGGCGGCTCCCGCATTTTATTTGCTGCTCTCTCCAGTGTCTCAAGTAGTGCTTCACCTCTCCTGGGCACTAACTGGTTTAATAAATATGGGTGCGATAATGATAAAATAAGAAAATGTGATTAATGCAATGCAAAACAAGCTGGAGATGAACATTAAACTGTGAAGGTGACGAACTCAGGCAAGTAGTTGAAAGAAGTCGAGGCAGATAAAGATGATGAAAATACACGTAAATGTCTGAAATGAAGGAGACGTTGGTGGCCTTGGCCAGAGAGAGTGCAGGATTCTCATGAGAATAAAATCATGGGGCAGTTCAAACAGGGCATGGCTGGTGACTCCAGAGAAGAAGCTAAGCTTGAATTTTCCTGGAGAAATTTACATCAAAGTAAAGGGAAGTGACATGTTAAGGAAACAGCTTCCCAGGGGAAACTAATGTCACTAATTCCTCAATTAAATTTTACCCTCCCTTAACTTGTTAATCCAGTTCCCCCCTTTTTTTCTTCCTTCCTTCCCTCCTTCCCTGCTTTCCTATCTTTCTTCTTGGCAGAAATAAATACAAAATATATGTTTGCAAACATGTCTGCAAACCATGACGTCCACTTCCATATTCAGAGCAAGAATCACTACATGCATAAACATATAAGATGCTGTATGGTTATTAATGGTTGTTACCTGCTATTGAATTCTGTGCTTTTTATTGAAAATCACACATGTTCGAGAAAGACAGCTTGCATGTTAAACAGAGGCACTGAGTGCCTTGAAAAGTTAAGAAGGGGTGAGATTGCATCTTAGATGAAGACCAGACAAAGGCCGAGCTCTGTGAGGAGGCAGCAATACCCAGGTAGAGAGTGGTGCAGAGCTTTGACTGCCTAGTCCTAAGTCTGTGAAGACCCAACAGCAGCGAGGATGACGGCTGCCGTTTGCGGGCTAAGGACAAGAGCACCAGGCGGCACACGGATCGAGATGAGGCTCGCGGCCGCACTGCCTGGACCCGTGTCCCACCTCAGCTCTCTCCCTCACGCGCGAGTCTCAGGTGGGTTTTAGAGCAGTAGCTGCACACAGAGGTTTCAGAACAGATCAGGCATGTGGTGGGTATTGCCATTATCTATCTCTTAGATACATTTCAGAGAAGAAAATATGTATTTATATTATGCATTATCTACTGTGATATAGTCTACTGCATTAATTGAATATTTTGTATTATTTAATATAGGCCAATATTTAATGCATTGTATTTAATATGTTGTATTTGACATATTGTATTATGGTTATTGTCTATAATATTCCATGTGATTTATGTTATTTATAATGTATTGTAATACTATAGAATATACAAAAATAAAATAGGCAGGAGTTCAATAAATGTTCCGTATGATTATGATGACTGGATTCTAGCCAATAATGTTGGCATCACTAATCTTTGTTCATTCCACTTTTTACTAGATATCTATTTAACAAGTTGGATTTACTTTTGCAAAAAAAAAAAAAAATGCTGTTTAATCTATAGGAAAAATAACATCTCTTGATGCAGGACGTTCCAGGAACTGGATGGCTGGTTGCAGAAGGGCGTGAGGCTTGGGAGGCCTGTGTGGTCTGAACGCTCTGTGTGTTTCTCAGGGACGAGGCTGCCGCATTTCCCCCGCCTGGTGCCCACACCCATCATATGACTTGGGCTTCCTTCTCTCCAAGAAAGGACAGATTGGCTCCAGTCCCAGGCAAGGTCAAAGCTTTCAAGCATTAAACACCTTTTAACATAATTCGGAGGTTTAAACCCAAACAAAAAGGGGAAATTTGATTCACATAGTTTTTATACAGTTATGCTCCATACAAGTTGGAACGATTAGCCTTGCAGATGTTAATTATTTTTCCATAACCTTAAATGAACAAGGCTCAACACATTTGTTACAGCCCTTTTCCAAGAATTAGGGGAAGTATGAGTTCAGAAACAAATTTTTAATATTTTACAGTAAGCATTACGATTTAATGGTTTGTTTTCTTGGATGAAATTGAGCTGGCTATAGAGCATTTGGTTTAGAAACTTAAGAAATGAAAGGGAAAAATCCTATTTCCTACTACTACGCATCGATGGGAATTCAGAAAGAAAATAACCACAAGCCACGAAAACAATGAAAGCAAAGTGGAAGATGTGAAAGACTGAATTCTCATTTTCTGTCTGCTTGAAAAATTAAATCATCCTAGAAAACCACCCTTGGTCTCTGCATAACATTTGAAAAGACTACACTATTCAAATTTTTACAACTATTTCTTTTTTGGGATGAAACAACGTCCACTGAAACAGTAACAGCATGACAATTCATTTATACTTTCAACTCTTACACCACCTAGAATACAAATAATTCCTGCTAACAGCTTTGGTCAGTTGTCCTACACAACCTCGTCCCACTGAGTAGTCCCCATCACACATCACACTTGCTTTGTTGCGACAGGTTTGTACTGAGAGTCCCACCCACTCTGGAACTTGTGAAAGTGTCACCATGGACAAAGCTTTTGCTTAGTATTCCCAAGGGTAGCACCAAAGTCTTCCTAAAAAATCTATGATGTGCCTTGTGATTACAGAAGGGTAAAGGGTCTATCTGGAGGGGTGAAGGCCTTCAAGATGTCTGTTCTTGGCACTTTCTACATAAATTTGAGAAAGTATCAATGATTTGTGTTAAGATGGGAGAAGTGAAATTGTAGGTTGGAAGTGGGGTGGATTACTCTGAGTACACGAATCGACTTCTCTAATAGAGGTCTGGCCCAGTCGCTGGTGTCGTCTGTGTATCTGCTGCTCACAGGGTGCTGAGCCCATGTGCAAAGATGATGCAGGGCACGACCTCCCTTGCTGGAGCGGAAACAGCGACCTGCGTGGGCCTCTGCAAAGGGTGCACTCTGGAGCCGGACCCCAGCTTCCAAGCCAGCATGCGGTGTCACATCCAACGTGCTGGGCATGTGACTTTTCTCCCGTGGGAACAGGGGAGACCTCGCTCCAGGGCTGTCCAGAGAGCCACCGGATCGGTGAACACACAGGTACGGCACCTAGTACAAGGCCTGGTGATCTGATGCTCCGCACACGTGAACTGCATGCTAATCAGCTTCCAAATTACTTGGAAGTAATTCATGCAATGTCTGTTGTTACTAATGTGCTGAGTGATTATAAGGAGAGATTCAAAACCAAATGTGCGCCCTAAAGAAAGTATAGGTATGTCAGTCCGAATAATAAAACAGTGTTGCCACTTGTGAATGACTCTGGATCACAAAACACACAGAATAAAACAGAAGGAACCCCGGAGACTGGAGGAGACCCCACTTCTCTCCCCCTCAGCTTGGGCACCCCTAGCCCCACACTCTGCTATCACCTGATTTTCCCCAATAACACTCAGCCTAAGGAGCATCTGAAAGAGCTCATGTGTGAACTTTCCTTAGAAATGCCACTTTTCAGAACAGTTTCCCCAGGAGGTGTTTGGTAATGTAAATTTAACATTTTACACTTTACTTATTCAAGAACAACTCTGAAGGTCCATTTTATGCAAAATCCATCATTCTGTAGAAGTATAAGTTTACATTATTCTGTCCTGATGAACACAACCCAGAGGCCAGCCACTGAACTCGAATTAGATAAGCCCCTCGACCAAATGTTATGTAACCACGAGATGGATTCAAGATGAGGAGCAGGAACTGTAATACGAAAAGTTCTGCACATGACCTGTGCTGTTTACATGGCAGGGCATTTCCCAGTAGAGCTGAGCTGTGTTCATACACAAGTTTATGTCTGCATCTTCAAGAGCATGTAATAAGCAGCACTTTACCTGTGCTGCCCTCTGTCGCCAAGGGTCACCTGGCTGTGCTGGTGATGGAGTGAGAAGCATTCCAAAAGCTTGAAGATGCTTCGACTAAAATAACCGGCTTTTCGTATTTGTGTATAGCACAGGATCATTAGGGTCACTTGTTATTTTAGTTACATTCATGTCTGTGGGCGAGCTGTAAGCTACGGTGCAGCTGATAAGAGAAGGTTCTTTCAGGTCTGGAGCAGCAGCAGTGCAGGGAAACTGCAGGGTGTTTATTTTTGCTCCTTTCCCCACCTCCAGGAAAATTCCTCAGACATTTCACACACTATGGTGTACAGTGTTTATGTGCACATATGCACATGCATGTGTGTACATGTGGGCACGTGTGTGTGAATTTAAGTGTGCATATGATTTTAGGACACCCAAAGCCTCCTCATCACAGGCTCCCCTTGTTTCCTTCCTCACCCCAGAATCACCATCACATCTTTTTAGCTTTTGTGGGGTCTTGTGTTTGTTCATTTAGTTCGAAGTCACAGAGCCCAGTGATTGGACTCTTGATTGGAATCCCAGATGAAAACCCAAGAAACCAACCTTCTGTGGCGGGTGGCTCAGGTGGAAATATGGCGTTCTGCCTCCCTGCCTCATATTCACCGTCCCTCCCCCAGCTGCAGGGTAGCACTGCAGGGTTCTTCTAAGAACGCCTTGTCCCAGGAAGAAGGGAAAAGAAGGAGCTGACTGAAGTCACTAGTGCTTACAGAAACCAGGAGAAGACAGAGGTAGAAAGGAGATCAGCACTGGAGCGGCCTGGACCGTCACCCGGAATCCCCGTCCAGGCTGTTATGTAACCTCTTGAAAACCGTCTCGAGGTTTCCTCCTGGCCTAGGAAAATAGACTGATGGTTTGGAAGACTCAGTCACAGGAGTATGGACGTCCCCAGCAGGCCACGCGCCGTCCGCTCAAGCAAGGACTCACTATGTGCAGAGACCATGTCAGCTCCCAGGAGATCAAGGGCAGACAGCACCAGAGAGTCATGCGACACTGGGCGAGGAGTTGGGGAGGTCCGGTGCAGACTGGTGCAGCAGTTTGTAACCATCAGTGTGACCATCCATCTTCACGCCACACCAGGAACGACTGGACAGTGACTGACAGGCGAGGGCCACCCACTTAACTGCGCAGCATGAAGGCACGGGGGGGAGGGGAGCATGTAAGAGCACGAGACAGAGGAGGATGTGTCTGTGTGCCACCGAGCTGACTCAGGGTCCTGTTCCACACAGAGGAGGCTGCTCCTCCAATCCTCTCTTTTATATAAAAATGAAAAACAAACCCTTTTAAGATCCTGAGTTGAGATCGGGTGAATTTTTCCCCCTTTAAGAGCAGCTGTAATCTGTAAACGCTGCTCATGCTCTGTCCCCCCAGAGGGTCAATGGTGAGTGTCCTGGGGTCTTTGGGACTTCCAGGACAGCTCCGAACTCTTCCCCACACACTCGGGGGTAATGCACTCTTCCTCTGTAATCTTGCAAGGCACACGCCTCAGAGCAGTAAGGTGCACCAGGGTAGCAGAGAATGAAAGCAAAGGATGGAAGGTACAGGGGTAGGAGGACATTCGTACAAATGGGGGCTTCACCCCATGGACCCGGGAGACAGAGTCATCTTGGGAGAGACACACATATATTGACTTTAACAGGCTCGCAAATCAATCTGATTATCCAGCAATTCAACTAGCATCTGCTTTACATTTCAGAAACAAACACTTCTGGTTTTACCTTTTTGGGTTCTGGCATATTATTAATATAAATAGTGTAGATTCCACTTTTATTAAAACCAGCTTGATATACATCTGCACAGTCTCTAAATGGTTTTTCTTCCTCTCTTTTTCCTCCCTTTAGCAAAACTGTAAAAAAAAAAAAAGATTGCAATACATAAATAAGAATATCAATACCATTAGCACCTAATGGGCTCCAAGCACAGCTAAACATGTATTTATCTGTGCCACCCAAATGTCAATTACACATTTGCTGAAAAGCCAAATATATACACAATACTACACTCTAAGGTGACATAAAATTTAAAAACTAAAGGAAAAACTGTAAAGCAGTATCTAAGTGAATAGTTACATTTAACTTTATTTTTTACTTCTTTATTTTTCTATATATCTTTTCCAATACATTGACTCAAGGGACAAATGATCTGGTCACATAATACCTCAAATGGTACCAATTTATGCCAATACTTTCTGCAATTTTCTAAAACTGCCTCACCTACATTTCAGATTATTTATTTACATTTTAGTTATTTATTATCTTTTGCAGCACTAGGGATCAAACCCAGGGCCTCAAGCATGCAGGGATGTTCTACCACTGAGCCACATCCCCAGCACCAGGGGAGTTTTTAAAAAATGCCAAAACATTTTTTGAAGAAAGAGATGAAGAAAAATTCAATCGTAACAGTGGAGCATAGCATTTAAAACACTGAAAGTAGGTACTACTGTTCTCCATTGCTTTGAGATTCAAGAGCTACTAAAAATTCTTCCTAAAACAAAATAACAACTCTCGAATAATTAGATTTGGAAGATAGAAGAGTTTATGACTCAGCTTCCAAGAAAGGAAATGTAGCTGCACTTTGCTCAGTGCCCTGAAGTCAAACAACCAGGCAGATGATACACAAATAAAAACATAAACAGATAAGTAAGACTTAGAAATTAAATTATAAAGAGAGAAGAGTCACCTTTAAGCTAAAACCAAATGAAGACAGGAAATTTTATTAGAGATTATTTCTACTTAGAGCCTTATTTCTTCAAGTTTTATCCATTATTAAGTTCTTACTAATGAAATAAAATACAAAATAGCTTATATGTGACGTATTTATAAAACATTTATAACAGCATTTTCTAATAAATGTGTATTATTTTAGTAATAGGCTTCATTTAAACTCTTTCTAGAAATTAAGATTATCTTATAGTCTGACATTTGGCGTTTCCTGTTACTTAATGAATATCTGCTTTCAATCACTTTGATTCATAACTGTCTCTAAGCAGACTGGTGAGAGGCTGTTGGTTCACATGCCAGCAAGCAGCACAGCACAGGACACGTGCAGACCACAGTGGAACGTGCATTCCAATGCCAACCGGAAAGCCATTTTCACTGCACGGGGTCTATCTGTGGATTACGTAAATACGTCCTTTTCAAATGCATCAGTGCAGTTCACTGGGGTTTGGTTATTTTAACTGTACAGACTATGATTTTTCAAAAAACAGAACCTCCCTAAATACTAAGTACTTGATCTTTTCTTGTGTTGAAAAGTAACAAGTGACCTAACTAGATGCCCAGAATAGGGAAGAGAAGAGATACCAGCCACACTCACCAGGCTGCAGAAGATGTGAAACGAAGGGGAATGTGACCCACAGGGACCTGTGACTAAGCCCCTTCAGTTGTTTTTTTTGGAGAAAAATCATTTATCTCCGGAGAAGTGCTTTCTTTGTTGGACATACCACTTCCTGCTTCTGGATGTGGTTCTACAAGGAGAAGATACCCCTTCCTGCCTCTGCACCCTCCTTCCCTTCTCCACTTCCAGAAGATTTGGGTCAAGGGGCTGTTGTGTGGAAGATGGCCAACCGTTTCACATGTCTTCAACAGCAGAGGAAAGAGGAAAGCGTTGGCTCCTATCTTATTCTTGTGGAAACTAATGTTCAAATTATGAGCACAAATTCCGCACCCAGGAAAGAGTGTACAGGTTCTGCCATCAGACATACCACTCTGGTGCTGCCGTTACACTAGGAAACCACCCTGTTGCCATGATAACATCTGGGCACAGAGAAGTTTCATTTTATTGGAATTCCAATGGGCATTTCTGAAAAATTGACATTCTATACAGAAGATAGAATTGTTCTTTCCAGAAAGGTTAGACTGTGTGTTTTTAATTACTTATTAATTAGCAAATATTATGCTTCCAAGTTTGACTCAGGCTACATTTTAGAGTACTGAGGCACTGACACATCAATTTATGAGCTTCATCCAAGCTTACCTTCGATATCTTTATTATATCCTGTGGCTTAATGAAGGCTCCCTGTGTCAGGCTCCAGGGTTTTGTTTTGTGTTTAGCCTGCTGAGTGGGGCAGTCGTAACTGTGTCTGAGGTGGGTAGGTACACAAAGTGCAAGGAAAGAGGAAGCACAGGATGAACTCAGGAGAGGGCGGCTGTCACCCACAAGACAACGCTGGTAACGCCACTCACAGCAGCACTGAATTATTATCCTTCGTATGGAGGAGACTCTAGCAGCATGTACGGGATGCTGGAGGCTGCTGTCTTCCCTCCTCAGGTTCAACACAGGAGCCAACCGGGTCCAGGGCAGCACCAAGGGGCTGGTCACAGACCCAGCCTCTCCTGGTTGAACTTGAGCAACTGGCTTATTTAATCCACTGAGTAAATCAGGTTCCACCATAGTTGTTTAAATCTGAAAGAAACAGGTATTCTAACCTCACTGAGTATTGTAAGCTTTACCTAAATAGTTAAGATTTAAAGATTACGCAAGATGAAATGACGCACGATGTATACGCCAATGTGCTGGTCAAGCTTTCTGCGTGACTATTTTTGTTGTTATATACGGGAGACTTCTGGAGTTCAGTGTCATGCTTAGATGTTGTGAAACTGCACACATAGTCAACACTTTAAAACGCAGAAAAACAATAACAAAAATAAGTTTACTGAACTTTTCAAGTGTTAGCTCTAGTGACAATTTTTTAGGAGGTCCTGAGATTCAGTTAAATGGAAAACAGAGCCCGAGGGATGTGTGATAAAGGACAAGAGGTGGATACTGAAGATCTGGAGGGAGGACACAGAGGAAGAGTCACCCAGACAGAGACCTCACAGATGCACAACTCTCTCTCAAAGTGGTGTAAACATTTTGCAAAACTGGGCTGACAGAAAGCATGATTAAAACAGTGACCTTCACCAGACGTTTTCTCTTGACCACACCTCTTGCCCTCTCTTGTCCTACTCTTTAATTCACAATGAGTGTGTCTACCTCTAACCAAGAGTCCAGGTCTCCACTGTCCCCCTCAACCCTTCCCCAGCCTCCCCTTGCTCTTTTTCTGGCCTGCGTTTCTGGGCCCTGCACCCCATAGTGACGCTCTCACCTGGCAGCGGTAGATCCTGACTTGCAGACCGGCTTTCCTCACCCTCCTTCCAGCTGCAAATACTAAGTCATTCTGACCTGTTTCCCACAGAGTAGATGTCAAATTCACCACTTTTTTCGAGACTAAATCCCACCCTTTTCCCTCGCTCTTTCTATCTGACTTTCATGGCTGGCTATGAGGATGGAGCCATCAGACCCCTCTCCACCACGCTGGTCCTCCACACTTCAGAAGTATTCTCGGCCTTTTTGCCTCACCTTCTGTGCGAGTCTCTCTTGGGCCTTTTCTACTCCTCCGGTCTCCCTTTCTCCTGCACTTTTCTTGACTTCTCCTCCTGTGCTCACCCACCATGCGCGTGTTCACTAGGGTGCCGCACTTGGATTCCCATTTCTTGGACAGCCACTCTTTTTGCAAACTATCACGGCTTCCACTTTATGAGATTTCTGAGATATCAGCCTCTGAGGAGATGTGGCATGGAAACCCCGTGTGTTTGCCTCTCGCTCAACCTTGCCATCACTACTTCTCCCTGTTTTCATTCAATTTATGTTATCTAATCTTCCTTCCAAACTCTTACTGATCCTACTTCCTCTCACGGTCGTCATCAGTTAAAAACAATGAAAGTTTAAATATGAGACTGAGTCTTTTTTACTGTCGCTCTGCTTCCTGTGCCTAATTCATCAGGCAAATGCCAATCGTCCGTCTGCTATTGGTAAGAAGGGAGAAACAGACTTCAGGAAACCAACGCCGGCTCCTGATACGGTCACGGACTCATCAGAGAAAGACGTACGGGGCTGACCGAAATCTACAGAGAATGCTTACATTTTAAAGCCACTGCGGTGGGAGGCACGCTGACCCAGTGCCCTTCGGGGTCCCCCTCCTGACTCTACCCGCTCGGCGCTCCTCGCTGCTTTCCCACGCAGCGCTGCCGGAAGCACGAAGACGCTTTCCGGCCGTCAGGGAGGGACGCGGGCCGGCGGGCGGGCGCCGGGCCTCCAGGAGGCAGGTGCCAGGTCTGGGGACCGAGCCGCCCAGCGCGGCCCTCGCGGTGCGGCAGCCGCTCGCGCTTCGGGACCGAGCGGGCGCAAGCAGGCGGGCCGCGACCCGTCGACGAGGGGCGGGGCCGGCCGCTTCCCTCCCCGCGCCGGCGCGCCCGGAAGCGGAAGTGGCTGGCACGCTCCCGGCAGCCCTCGCGCGCGGCCCCGACTGGCTTCCGGCCGCTCGCGAGCTCTGCGCGCACGCGGCCGGGCCTCGCGCAAGGCCGGCACCCTGGTGGGCGGGCGGGGAGCGCGGCCGCTGGACGTGCGGAGGGCCCTGCGGGCGGGCCGGGGGAGGCTTCGGGTCTGCGTCTCCGCGCCGTGGCCGGTAAGAGGAGGAGGAGGCTGCCCAGCGACTTCTTCGGAAGAACTTGTGCAGATAGCACAGCTGCGAGATACGTCCAACCTTTATGCTTCCGAACCAGAATTTACCTTCGGTATGTTTTCTCACATAAAACACACGCGGACAAGCCTAAATGTCTGTGGCTTGCCATCCTGGCGTGATGCTCTTGGTGGCAAAAAGGGCTCGTGTGTGTGTGTGTGTGAGGGAGAGAGACAGTATGATAAGCACGTATGTTCTATTAAAGACTCAGTCTGAAGTATTAGGGTGACTACCTAAAAGCTTCCTTTTGTAACGTTGCTATTGCTTTTCCACATAGTTCCTCCAACCCTGGCATAAGGTGACACTTGAACATTATTCACTTACTGCTTTAGAATTCTAGTTCAAATTCATTTTAAAAGAATGTTTTTACTCTCACTTAAATGATTTGTATTACTTACTTTATAGATAATCTGTAAAATCCATCATCTTGGTGCAACTAAAATAATCATGATCAAAATAAAATCAATTGGTATTCACTGAATACTTCCTGCCTGCTAAACTCTGAATTTTGTGTGCCCATTATATTTTATATGCTTCATTTAATCCTCATACATATCTCAGGAAGTGAGTTTATTAACACATCACTTCCCAGATGAGGAAACTGATGCCCGAAGAGTCTAGCTTCACCATAATTTAGAAGTAATAGATCTCTCCAACTCTAAAGATGAGCTGAGAAAGACCTCTGGAGAAAGGCAGATCCAACAAGACTCCAAGGAGTTGCATGCCACAGCCCCTCAGCAACACTCTGGCAACTCAGTGTTCTGGGAGGTTCAGAACGGGTGCAGAATGGGTGTGAACTCTTCTCACGGAAGTAGTATGTATGAGAAAGTGATAGGAGACAGAAATGGTAAGAAGAATGTTGATGTGAGGACAAAAGGCAGTCACAGGGAGTGGGATGGTTCGTAAAATGGGACCATTAGCAGAAGTGTGAATCAGTGAGGGTACACGACTTTGAGAGCACAGCTAGCAGAGGGTTAGGAATGCAGAGGTCTGGGGACTGGGGTTCAGCTCAGTGGTCCAGTGCTTGCTAGCTTGCCTGAGTTCCATCTCCAGCACCAGAAACGAAAGAGTAAGAGGTTCTCTGAGCCACCATACTGGACTTCATAATGGCTGTGCTGAGTCTTCCTGACCCGGGATTAATTCCTGTTAATTTGGAGATTGTTCTCACACCTGTGTATCTGGACTCTTGAGTCCATGGACTACTGATTCCTACAAGGTGCAAGTTGAGAAGAAGGTCACCATGGCTGTGTGGGGGCCGTGTGTGTGTCTGCGCTCATCTCTAGTATCAGGAATAAAGACAGCAGGAAATTAGAAAATTAATAGTTGAAAACTTGGGTATGTGAGAAGAAAGCGGTAGAATCATAAGTGAGCCCAACTAAGACATGGTAATAGGGCATCCTATACTTTCCCAGATGCCACGACATCATGACATAAATTAATTCATGTTGATGATATTACATTATTAGAAAAAGCTCTAATTTAATTTAATTTTCTCTTTTGCAAAATAGAGAAAGAGATAAAAACAATCTAGAAAATTTGTCATCACAGTATTTTGTGATTTTTAAAAGATTTGCTAATCTAATTACAGGGATATATTCCAATTGCCTGGAGGATGTATTATCTGTGATGTATAATTGCAGATATATTAAATTTTAATAATACTGAGATATGCATATGAGGAACATAAACTATTAAATCTGTGTGGCCATCCAAAGCAGTCTGTGTTATCAATGAATCTCTATTTTTATGGCAGTTTTATAAATGTGGAAGAATAATAATATATCAAGTAATTTTATATAAATTTTACTGTAGTTTCATTAGTATATCTAAATATATTTTCCAATACTCCTGTGATGTGAAGGAACTCACACGTATAATCTAATGCATATTTAGTGTCTATTACCATGTAAAGTAACTAAGAATGGAAAAATACCTGATAAAAATTAAAATGAAATTACATAGGAGCAATTTCGTTCAATTGAGTAGTCACTGAGTCTTCAATCCATTTCTTTGTCCTCTCTCTGGACACCCCACAGCTAGCAGCAAAGTACATGACTTTGCCATTGGTTCAGAAGGTCATTTCATTTCAGGGACTACATGTGTGTTCATTCTTCATATAATAACATTTTCTGCCTGACTGAGCTATCTTGATTTTGCACGAAAGATTTTCCCTGAATGTGAGAAAGCTTACAAGGCATCGTTTTGTGCCCTACTATGAGTGGACAGATAATTGATTTCAGCAAAAGCCATTAAAAATGGAGTAGAAGTCATTGGATAGTGCTGTGAGCATGGCAAACAGCTGCCAGATGGTTTTGGAAACTGACACACCAAAAGATCTACACACTGTAAAGTTTTACGAACAGTAAACTTGAAGAACAGTGTGCTCCTGCCAGCTGGGGTCTCTGTGGGCTCCATGCTGACCATCGGGCTGCGCAAAGCACTGGGAGTGGGAGTAAACCAGGGGAAGATATGGGGTGGTGGATCTGCATCCTAAAGTATGTGGGTTTGTTTAGGACACCAGGCACACTCTGGCAGCAGAGCAGACCCCACCTAGAGCTCAGATGTCCTGATTTCTGTTCCTGCTGAGCCACCAGGACCAGTCCTGTGACGGTGCACACCATGGCTGCTCCACATACTGATTCCCAGTGCAATCTAAGTCCCAGCCCCAAGGAGGGGGCTGGAGGACGAATGGTATTAGAGATCAGCACTATGCGTGTATGTGTGATTTGTGTGCACACGGGAGCTGAAAAACTGGCCAAACCCCTTTTAGGATCATCTCTACTTAAAACTGTTCCCAAAATTCAAACTTGTTCTAAAAGAACTGATCTAGGTCATGAAAGTGGAATGTTCACACCTGAAGATAATTATGAGTTCATACAAAGACACGATGAATACACAAATTAAAAGAGGTTGGCATAATTGATATGGCATTTAGTAGTTTGACTTCTTCATAAATCTATTTAAAAGGGGTCATCCAGGGAAGGTCTCATGTTAATCTGATTCTTTCCCAGAGAGTTCTACTCAGAAAGTGAACAACCAGTCTCCAACAGGAGGAAGTCCAGCTGGACTCAGTCCATTATGCAGGTGTTCTTCGGCTGAAAATGAATTATGACTTAGCATAGGAAGCTGAAAATATTTCGTATCATCAATTTTAAACATGTTTTGTAACTGACTTTTACAAATACGTTATGCTAAAAATAAATATTTGTTTATACACCTCTAAAGCTAAATGTACAAGTTGTAACTTTTCATAAAAGTGATTTTTTTCTTCTTAAAATATAAGAAATTTCAGGCAGTTTTCACTTCATAGGAAGTGAGATACATATAGATTGAATAATGTAAATTAAACGTTTTTTTCTTATTTTCTCTCAGAGTAAAGATGCGTGTTATTTGGTGAAGTAATATCACTTATCCGTAACTAATGCCCACAGTCTCCCATTTCATCCCTGGATTTAGGAACTATCTACTGGATCTGACTCAGATATGGATGAGTCCAGGAAATGATTCAGCTGAAACTCTGTTCAAACCATTTGTGCTTCTTTGCTTTAGCTAGAAGAAGAAGGGATGTGGTTTGTGCAAAGCAGCACCGGAACATCAAGGAAACAACCCTCTTTCGTGGCCTCACACCGTGGCAACGTCCAGGCCCAGCTGGGACCAAGGGTAGAAAGCTCATCTTTTTTCTGAAGTTGAAATCGTAATTCTAAAAGAGAATTAACCACAGAATTTCAAATCTTCCCAAAAAGATGTGGTCTAGAAACAGTTCATGGGAGAGGTCAAAGACTGTATTATTTTTCATCTTGTTATCATTAGTTCAGCTATCCACTATTCACACAATTTTTGTACAGAAATTATGACTTTTCAAAAGGCAGATAACATGCTCCATGAAGGAGGAGAAATATACCATTTCCAAAAATAAACAGGCTCTTTCCCCTAAGCCAAGGGGTTTTATGAACGGAAGTGCTAGATAGTGTGGTTCGTTTTAAGGAAATTGTAAATGTTTGACATGCAACTTTCTGTCAAGATAAAGCATTTCCCTCATTAAACGGGAACAAGTACTCACTGTGATGTTCAGCGGATGACTTCCTGTGTTTTTCTTTCTCTTCCTACCTAATGCTAAATTGCGCGTTACAACTGGTCAACGAAAAGTCAAGCATTTTACTCAGGCAATGAAAATGATATTTCTCATTTTTTTTAATCAATGTTTATCTGAGTGACAGTCGAAAAGTTTTAATTTCCTCCCCTCGCCTATGATGTTTTGGGAGTCATTCTTAACTCAGGGACTTGCGGTTCAAACTATCTCATCAAGCCCTGACAAAATGATTTACTCCAAGACTCAGTGGACAACTACACGGAGGTCAATTCCTCGCAGATGGTGGATGTCTCTGAAGAGCAAATGCTTCGCTTCCCCTTTCCAGAGGCCCGTGGACGGGAGGCAGTGACCACGGGCCACCTCTGAGCCTGGAGCTTTAGCCCAGATGGTGTAGGGCACATAAAACGTATGTTACGCATTGTGTGCCATTCGGGTGGCGTGAAGGGAATGTTTCGGTGACCCCATAAGAAGCTCATGCCAGCAAGATCGGAATTTCTTCACAGGGAACTCGGGCCACGGTGGCCAACAGCCTCGCACCTCTTGGTATTGGTTCTGCAGCTCCCTTTGCTCCTCCCTCCCCGGCCTCCCCACCTAAGATGCTGTCCTCCCGAGGCCAAGCACCCCGTCTGCGGCCACACTGTCGTTTCCACTCCCTGCTGGCCTTCACCCTGTGCCACGGGGTCTGCCAGATTACCAAAGCCGCGTTGGCAGGAGGTCACAGGTCAGCCCCAAACTTCACTTTTCACTCTTTTTTTTGTTGTTCATTTGGCCTTTGTGCTCACCTGCCACTGAAAACACAACCTTTCCCGGGAGGATTTCCCTACTCACTACTGTTTCTCCCCCTCAATCTCTCTTTTTCTCCTAGTGTCCTCTTTTATCTGCCCCATTGAGAACTCCAAATGCCGTGTCTTGACTTGGGCTGACACTTGTCGTTCTGTAACCTTGGCTAGCAAGTCCCCTAAAACTGTACTCCAACTTGTGCCACACGCTTGCACTGGGCGGGGCGGGGAACGTCGTTTACCCAAGATTCTCCAAATGACGGAGACCGCTGTTTCCGTGTACCTCCAGGGCCTCCCCGCTTCTCTGTGCCTGGGCCACCCAGCTCTTCTGAGCCCCAGAGCCTCTTCCCGCCTGTGGGGCCGGCTCAGGCGCCCCTCGGCCAACAGGTCCAACCCGAACTCACGGACTTTCCCTCGAGCCCCCTCTCCACACAGGAAGATCATCAGTACTCTGCTACGGAACCCACAAAGGTGGAAGCGACATTTGATTCTACTTCCAGAAGTCATCAGCGCCTGTTGATTCTAATTTTTAGTTTTAGTTTTTATTAAATTGCCCGTGTTTCTCTCCAAAGGGATCACCCAGAGACCATCGTGTCAGCCCGCTCTTCCCAACACAGGACAGTGGGCATTGTCCAAACTCCAGGATCAGACTGGGTTGGGATTTCGGCTCGCTCACTTCTGAACCGTGCACTGTTTTGGAAACTATTTACCTCCCTGTGCTTAGTTTACCTTTTGTACTATGAAGTTACAAACGACATCTATCACAATGGGATGTGGTCAAGGGTAAGTGGCTTGGCACGCATGTTGGGCTCAGAAGACTGGCTTGTGCCAAACTCCCGCAACCAGTACATTCTTCCTACCCTGTGACTGGAATGGTTTTTCTGACATGCAGATGCTGCCATCATTCTTGTATGTTGACAATGACTCCCTGCTGCTTTACAAAAAAATAAAAAGAAAAAAGCCTCCTCTTTGCTCTCATCAGTCTGCCTCTCCACTCTTGTCTTCCCTGGTCTCTGCCCTTGATTCTGAGATTCAGGTGTGGCTCCGTGTGCGCTGCCCCTGCCCCGAGATCTCATGGCTCCTGGGAAATGCATGTTGCTTGGCTCTCCACAGTGTCCTCCCTTTGCTTCTGTTTGAGTCTCAGCCATCACATCCCCACTAGAGCCGGTTTGCATACTTTTTAGTTCCATATGAACTTTTTCCAGCTATACAGTCTTGAGCAAACTCTCAGGTTCCCTGGGAAAGCTGTGAGATGGCGCTGGGCTTAGGTGCTCTGTCTGCCTGCTGTTGCGGTGAGGACCGACCGAGTGCAGGTAAAGTTGAATGCCCCTGGGTGTGAGAAGCACTCCCTCGTTCCCAGGAGGGCTGCAGCTGCTCCGTTGTGCCTTCACCCTCTGTCTGCCATAATGTTCAGATTCCCTGTGTGCTTAGTGGGTGCTGACCCCTGCCTCTCCTGCTGCGTCGAGTTCTGGAATCCGGTAGGTCAGTTTCTCTTCCTATGACACTCGAGATTCCTTGAAGCCAAATGCATCTCGTTATTTTTTGTCTTCCCGATGAGGTGTTCCGAACAATATCTGACACACTAAGGATCCTAGTGAATGGATGTTAAATAAAAATGGATAAACGTCCTTATCCCTCGGTTGTTGTAGAACTATCCTGGAATGGATGGGTATATCTGTGGTCACATTCTCTTCTAGCAGGTGGACGTTCCCAGCTGATCTGGACAGTGACAGAATCCGTCTGTGTCATTCTACAATGGAACTTAAAAGACTGTCCTGTTTTTAAAATTTTTTTCCTTCCTTCCCTCCTTTCTTCCCTCCCTCTTCCATCCTTCCCTCCTTCCTTCCCTCCCTCCCTCCCTCCCTCCTTCCTTCCTTCCTTCCTTCTTTCCCTCCTTCCTTCCCTGCTTCCCTCCCTCCCTCCCTCCCTCCTTCCTTCCTTCCTTCCTTCCTTCCTTCCTTCCTTCCTTCCTTCCTTCCTATCACGTAACATGATGCTGGACATGTGTTCTCTGTGTGTGGCTGTGGCGATGTGCCCACCCCTAGTGTACTCAGCTGACCAGAAATGGGCAGTCACAGTCCTCTGCTGTCCCCCTTCACACCTCCCAGACCTTCCTGCTGTTGCTAGTGTAAACTGTTCAATTTCAGCATGACTGTGAATTACCAAAATCATGGCGCAATTGGCTCAACTTTGCCGCGGTGATAACACTGAGGACACAGCAGTCAGTGAGCGACATTTTTAAGAGTAAAAGTGAACAAGTGTTTGGAAACCAAAATGAGACCAAAATACATGTGACACCTGGAAGTCATACAAAATGCATGCGATTCGGAGTTGTCTATTTGGAGCAAACGGAGGAAAGTTTGGTGAATCATCTCAGAAAATAGCTTTCTTACTTGCCTTTGGCTTAACCCTGCCATGTGCATAGCTAGCTTTGTAGACAGACAGCTGTGAAATTCAACTAAAGCACTTTCTGTGCACAGGAGGCGGGCGTTGCTGGACCGAAGGAACGCCACCTGGGAAAGGTGGTCTCCGTCTCCAGGGGCCCTTCCCTGTGGAAGCGGGATGCCTTCTGAGCTCTCTGAGGCACAAAATGATGCCTCACTGTGTGAGGAGCATTTACTGAAAATAAGGACAGATGCTCTGCGTTTCATACACGTCATTTCACTTTTATAACATTTGTTCTTATTGATTAGGTTAATTATTCCAAATCCTTTATTTTTCTTGTGTTTTTCCTGACAAATATCAAATGCAAATATTTACAAATAAAAGGTGCTGTTTGATACTTGTGTCCATCCAGGAGGCCGACCTCAGGAACACGCCCAGCCACCCTCTCCACACTTCTTGTTCCCTGGTGTGAGGACTCTTCAAATTCACTCTTACAATTCTGAATATATACAAGTTGCACACATTTATGGTGTGTTACAAATCTATCAGGTAAATATGATTCCATTGTAGAGACTAGAAAGATGAGGCTAATAGGAGCTGTCTGGATGACTGTGGACAGTCAGATGGGTCTATGGCGTTGCACTCATTTTCTGCAAGAGCAGTTTGGTCATGGAGAGCCCCAGTGAAAGGTGTCTCCCGGCTCAACCAAGGGAGAGAGGACGGCTGCATTTCTGGGGTCACTGTCCTCCCACTGAACATGTGGCTCCTTTTGATCCCAACTTTGGAAGCTATTTGCAGGTTCACGAAGATAGCGGAGCAGACTCTAAGGATGGACTCCCTGGTGTTCTGTGGCATTATACTCGGGCTCCCTCCACAAGAGCCTGGACCAAATTGCAGCCAGGAGACCTTTAGGGTCAAGTACCAATTTTTTTTTCTTTTGGTTATAAAACAACTTGTGATGTTCTTGGATGCTCATTCAGAAAGCCACTATCCGAGTTTTGTTTTTTTTTTTAATCTGAGTTTTTAAAGTATATTTTTAGACAATTTGGTGCATTTATTATGATGTGCTGATTCTGGAATATTTGCATATGTATGCATTTAAAAGTAAACGTTTACATATAATCCTTTGAAATAAATCTATATGCTAAATTTTTAGTTATAAGGTAAAGAAAGATTTTGTCTGTTTTAGAATTAGAATAATATAAAAATTAACTTTAGTAACTGATATTTAATCCAGTATTATGCCATTGGCCATTTTAAATTTTAGATTCACAGTAACTGAAGACTGGCTCTAGTGAAAGTAAAGATACGCATAGATTAGTCTTCTGATAGAACCCTTACTGAGAACCACTTTCCAGTTTTGTGTCTGAAGCCTAAGATAACGAAACATTTAGTTTTAGTACTTCATAGAAATTAAAGAAAAAAAAGATTAACAAGAAGAAAACACAGTTTCTGTCTATGCGCGTACAGAACCTACGGGAAGATCGCTCAATGTCCGTTCATTAGGGTCGCAGATCTTGTAGTTCAGTGCAGAATTTATCTTAGGGTTGCATCATTTAAAGGAAAGCAGATATCTAGATGGCTGGAGTATTAGATAATTGAAGTCTCTATTACTATCATTATTTTGTCATCACTGTTGGGCGGTAGCCACATCATAGAACAGAAGGTTTCTCACACCCCAGTGCATGTGAAGGGGAACATCTACTGCAGTTGCCATGGCAACTATTCTGTCAAGGAGCAGGTGTCTGGTTGGTCCTGGCAGCACTCGCACTCCAGACCTAGGCGGGGATTTTAAAGTCGCACACTCTGCAGCTAGAAGCTTACAGACACGTTTACTAGACAAACAGAAAAGAAGATAAACCGGGATAAGCACGCAGACGTATGACCTCTGAGAATCACCAGAGCTTGATACCTCTACCCAGCTCCATGTATTGTACATCTCAGGGTGACAAGAAAAATGTGTTTCCAACCTTGCTCCAAATGTACCCGCCTCAGTATGAGGACAGATATATCTCATATTAATACTTAATTTCTAACTCTCGTGAGCGCTATTAAAATTCTCTGGCAAAACCCTACCAAGCTCTCCTTCCAGTGGACTCTGACTCGGGATTTGGCAGCTTCCACTGACGAGCAGGTTTTTTCCCTCCTAGTCACATTACTGAGAACACCCACAAGGAGCCCTGGGACTCTGTTTACAAATGTCACTTTGCAGAGTGCATATAATTAGGCCGGTTTAGGCTGTCTAAAGGAGATATAACTCAGGGTAATGGGGTGCAGCATAGAAAAGTGAAATGTCCTTAAAGCAAGAGTTGTTATCTTCATATTCCTATCTACACAGGAGCGTGTGGCAGTAAGCTGGTCCCCACGCAGCTCGGGGAGCCCCCCTGTGTGCACCGCACCCTTATGGTTCCATCTTCACCCAGAGAGAGGCTGAACTGAGGGGAACCTGTGCTGGGGCTGTGCTAGAAGTGGACGGTACATGCGGGAGCCCTCTTCAACGCTTGTGGGGTGGGTGGGGTGGGAGGCAGATGGGTGTCCCCGAGGAGACAGAGGCCAGTAGATATTTCCAGTGGTGACGTAGCTCCAGACACTCTGATGATATAAAAAATTTGTAGTCTCCACCACTGCCAAACATCCCTGAATAAATATGCCTTGATACCTTGGTTGATTCTTCTCTGGACAGGACTAAGCACAACCAAGCATAATAAACACTTCTAGGAACTGTCTCTTTTTCTTTGCAAGCAACACTGAACCAGTTAAAATTAGTTGTAAAATGAGAATGCTTATGAAATTGTCCCCATTCCTCTAAACTAGTCTAGCATTGGCTAATTTCTGCCCTATAGCTAAGTGTCTAACACCGTAATAACGAATACTCATTCATGACAGCAAAATAGATTTTATCTAAGATTATGAAGACCAAGATTAAAAGAAAAAATTAGGAATCTCAGAAAGATATTGTAGAGTCACAAATTCATGAATACTTTCTCCGAAAAGTTAGAAACATAAATTTGTCAACCAGACCTCATGAGTGTTTTTAAGAATAAAGTTCATCTGCTGTTTTTACACAGCCGTCAGTTCAAGGAAGAAGGTTGTTATGACTGTTAATCCTGATATGTGTGCTTCACAAAGTAAGAAACGCCCAACAAATCACGGGGTGTCCGGGTGGGTGGTGGAGACGTGGACTTGGGAGCTATGTGTGGTTCCTGGCCAGTTCTTTTCTGGCACTGCTCCCCTGCTCAGCTTTCCTGTCCCTGAGACACGACAGCAGACATCCACAATTTAAGAGGATGAGTTTAATTGGCTCATGTTTTCAAGGATTCAGTCCATGGTTAGCTGGCTGCAAGGCAGAATTATGGTAGAAGGGGCTGGTGGAGCAAAGGTGTGCATGGTGGCCAGGAAGCAGTGCAGGGAACAACGCCAGGGAGGATCTGAACAGGTGTCTCCCTGACCCTCCAGACATTGTTTCTTAAACCAGCAAAGTTGATGTATCAGGATTAATGGCCACAACCTCTCCTTGGCCAACTTCACACCCAAACACACCTCCTCGAAACACATTAATCTCCAAACAAAGACAATACCAAGTTCACAGCTGCGCCTAACACAACACAGTTGTATTGATTTTAGTGTATGTGCTGCCGAAGCAAGCGCAACTCAGTTGTATTGAATCTTTACTTGCTCATATGAAATAAAATACGTACACAATCAGAATGAGGAAGAAGTTCTTACCACCCTCTTTAGCGCAAAGGCTGATGAGGTTGTGCACGGTGTCCATGAGCTCCAGCTGCTGCTTCTGCAGCATGCTGTTGTTAGTGGTCGCCCTGGTCAGCTGCTTCTCCAGCTCCTGGATTATGTGCGACTGGCGCGTAACCAGGCCTTGGAGGCTCTCCTTCTCCTCCTTCAAGGTGTCCAACTCTTCTTTGTGCTTTCCCTCCATTTCTAAGATTTTATGTTCTAACATGCTACAAGGAAGTGAAAATATGACTTGATTTTTAACCAGCTATAGAAAATAAACAGTAATTCAATCATTTCCTGTATTTAGTATTAAACATTTAAATTAGGTATGTCACCATGAATAAACCTATTTATTTGAGGGTTTTGAGAATTATATAGTTTTAATGTAGGACTTACCTATAAATAACACATCAGATGAAGAATTATTAAGCCAGAATTATTAAGCCAGATTATTAAGCCAGAATAATGTTTGCTTTCTAAGTATAATTTAATTCTGGGGTGTATCTTATATCCAGTGTAGCTCATTGAGACCCAGAAAATTGTAGTCTGAAAAAGCTGTAGTATAATATTTACTAAAGAAATGGGTCCAATTATAAACAGAATAGTTCATAAAAATGTGAACAAAATACAGAAACTATTTTTAATTTTACTTTCCTTCATTCATTTGGGATTCTTAAAACATTCATGTTGGTTAAATTTCACAAGTCTGCAGGCTCAGAGAAGAGCACAAGGGTGCAAAACGGCAGAGCCAGAAGTGACCTGCCTGAAGTCACACGTTAGGATTTCTGAGACATGGCTGCTGCTGTTTGTTTCTCAACCTGAACTTCTGGATGAGACTTAATGCATTGCGAGTCCCTAAACCACCGTGTAAATGGTGCAGGAAACAGGGAGACAGAAGACTCCCCTCGCCAGGCTCACACTCTCACAAGAGCGCGGGGTGCTTCACCCCAAGTGATGCTGTCCTCCTGAGCCCCCATCTCAGAGCGTGTCAAACGGCGCTCCCCTCGCGCTTACCCATGACAGCGGTGCAGAAACGTCATTCTGGAGATGAAAAGCATTTCCGCTTTATGGTGTGTCTAATACACTAGTATTCCTCAGGGAAAAGACTTACTCATTCTTCTCAGTTCTGTTTCCAGAAGGTTCATCCAGCCCTTAGTTTACAACGTGTTATTCAAATGAAATTACAAGAACGGGCACTTAGTTTACCTCAGGGAAATACAGCGCCGAATCATTCCTGTACATCTTCAAAACAAAACACTAGGGAGTATTTTAAATTTAATGCTTCCATTACACAGTGGAGTGTGTTTGAAGGGCAAATTCCTGACTCCATGTTCTGGGGACAAACCATCACATCTGACAGCAGGTGAGGGCCTCTGTGACAGCCAGAACCCCGAAAGGCAGCGCCGCTCAGCACAAGGCAGCAAAGTGAAGGCGAGGCTGAGCCTGTGCACGAAGCTCTGCTGTGGGTGGCACCTCTGGTAGGGTGCCAGTGCCACAGAAGACGCTCCACAGCGCATGTCCCTGGAGTTGCCTTCACTCCGCCGCACAGCGACAGAGGAGGAAGGAGGGACCCAGTCTGGATAGATCTTTAGAACATGTGATGGCCACTTACACTTCTTAAGCCTCTCATGGAAATGAAAGACATAAGCAAGGAAATCAGAATAAGATGAAAGACGACATCGCTAAGGGATAGGTATGGTTCATTATCTTTCAGCATTTTCTTCTGTGCCAATGACTTGTGGCTCCTGGAGAAGTTCATGGAAATGAAAGAGGAAGAAAGGAAGGACGGGAGGAAGGAAGGAGGGAGGGAGGAGAAAAGAGGGAGGAAGAGGAGAAAGAGTAGGGAGGAAACAGAAGCACACAAGACATCTCTGCTGTCTACTGTTTAAAAACGCCCTCCCTGTCCTGGTAAAACAATCAGTGTAATTGCAGTGGAAGAAAATCGAGGCTTTCTTGGTTCTAATTGATTTGTGGTGCTCCAATCTGAGAACAACTACAACTGTTGTCTCAGACCATTCTCAGTTCACTTTTTACTCACTTGCTCCTATTCCGGGAACAATGATCCGAGGTAAGATTGCCATAGTTTAGCCAGTAATTTATAAGAAAATTGAGTTATGGCACACTACCAGCAAACCTTGCATTAGCTAAGACCACCATCATGCGTAGGTCAAAATTTGAAGCTCTGGTCAAATGATACTGGATAAATATTCCAGATGATGTTTTCTGTGCCTGAAATGAGACGGGCGCTAGGCTGTGAATTTACCTAATCAGTAAGTAACACTCGGGTTTGGAAGATTTCATGTTTTAGTTGTAACTTGCATTTATTAGTTACTAAGTGCCAGTAATTGCATGACTGCAAAATGACACTATTCCTAGTCTAAGGAATTTTCAAGAGAAAATCTCAAATTAAAAAAATGAGCTCTAGAGACTTCAGTTTCAGACAAAATACGTCTTTCCATATTTTTGCACCAACACTTTCCACTTTCTATTTCCTCCTGCACAGGAGGGCGTATACTTACAGACAGCTCTATCCGATGTATCAGTAAAGGAGGGAGGTTTGCTTGCTCGCTTTGTTCTTTTGTTTTTCAGTATATTTGGAAAGAACCGAGAATGGGAAACGTCTTAATCACTTTCTTCATCGCTGAGACTCAATACCTGATACCGCTACTTTAAAGGAGGAGAGGTCTATGCTGGCTCACGGTTTCAGAAGTCTCAGTTCAAGGTTGGCAGGCCAAATGCAGAAGCAGCATGGTGGGAAGGCCTGGAGGAGGGAGCTGCTCACATCAGGGTAGCCGGAAGCAGAGGGTGAAGGGAGGAGCCGGGGAGGGAGACGCACCTGTCCAGCTCACACCCCCTGTGACCACCTCTTCTTACCAGGTCTCAACTAACAGTATGTTCAGCTGTACTGATCCATGGGGGGCCCCAGTCCGCAGATGAGAATACTGTCTCCGTGATCCAATCACCTTCCAAAAGCCCTTGGGGAACACTCAAGATATACACTCTAACAGAAAGTTAACCAAACAAGTCCTGGTGCCTAACAAAACAATTCTGGATAGTAGCTTGTGGGAGAGAAGATTTGCATTTCCTCATTTTCCTGAGTAAAAGGAATATATATTTGCATGTCTGAACCAACATTAATTTTCATAATTTACTAAATATCTATAATGTGCTGTGACCACAGGTATCAGAAGACATTAGCAAGGTCCAAAGAATTTCCTGTAAGATGAAGAAGGGTTGTCAGGGAGTGAGAAGCCCAGCTGCGGTGCAGTCCACAAGAAACCTGTCACAAGGCATTTGCAAGGGTGATGGCTGACCATGGTTCGTCAGGTGACTGGAGCAAGAGACATTAAAGTGCAGTTCTGGGTGTGTCTGTGGAGGACCGGAAACTGAGGGGGAAAGACTCACAGGATGTGGGTGGCACCCACCAGGAAGCACATGGCTTGGATGGAATAAAAAGGGAAAGAAGGAAGTGTGCCATTTTGAAGAGCTTCAGTCTTTCTGAGTGGGTCTGTCCTTTGCTGCTGTCACCATTGGCCTCAGTTTCCTGGTCTCCAGTTTCTTCCCCTCAGACTCCCTCCAACTTCAGGCCTGTGATCTTGGGCAGGTGCTGCATCCGTGGGCCCCTGAGCTCCACAGCTTCCCGTATCTGTAGCAGCTGGCTGGCCCACCTCTAATTCCACAGACGCCCATGAGGACTCTCTGGACACCGACCTGTGAACCTGCCTAATGAGTCCCCCGACATGATCCTGTACGTACCTTCTATTGATTCTGTTCCTCTAGAGAAACCTCACTAACACACTAGGTTTCCCAGATTGAAGATCTCACTGGGTCATCGGCCCGTCTCATTTCTTCACTCAGATCTCCAAACAGCCCTTCCATCCAGGCCTTCTTGACTAACTCTGTGAATCTTTTACATTAATGATAATTTTTGAGACTCCTCCAGAAAGCCTGGTCTCTTCCTGACTCTTCTGTTTCCTTTTATAGCACTTGTTCTTCTGATTTATCTTCTCTTCATACTTGGCTTCCAAAGGACAGTTCTCTTTGATCTTCCTACCCTTGGCTATGATCTGCTTTGGAAGTCAGCCCTTCATCCTGTTACTTCCAAAATGGTTGGGATCCAAAGCTCACTTGCCAAAAGCAAATCTGTACACTATGGCTAGTTGTTATCACACCCTCATAAGGTACTGTTACAATTGAGTAGCACTTAAAAAATCTTCATCTCCTTTGTTCTGTGAAACAATATAGACTGAGTACATGTTTCAAGGCCCCATATATAGGTAGAAATCTAAATACCTTATTCAAAACCACACAGATATTAAGTGTCAGAAGTATGATTTAAAAAAACCAAAAAAAACCAAAACACGTATTGCAACTTGTTAGACTAGAAATTTGCCCTGATAGCCCACTGCTACGAAGAGAAGCATCTGATCATCTCATCTCCTTGATTTCATATCATGGAATCTCTATCTATGTCTACCCACATATGCTACATGTAGGCATTGCTTTAACATTTCCCTCAGACTTACTGCTGTCCGTCTAGTTATTTGGGGAACTTATTTCTCACAATATTTGAACTTAACTATCCCATTAATAAAAACAAAATTTCTTTGTTCAGCCAGTTTAGAGAATCTGAACTTAGGTTCTCTTAAGTACCACTCTGCCTTTACATCTCTGTCATTAAATTTAACTTTCTTATTCAGTATATTGATCATACTCTATTTTGTCCCTGAAGCTTTTTATTGGTTCCCTATCATTTCCCTAATCAGGTGAGTTGGGAGAAGCTATCTCTTCTAGGTACAAAGACTCCTAGGTGTAGAAGTTGATCTTCAGGACAGCATTACAGCGGTATCCTAAAATTGGGCAGGAAAAGTAGCCAGTTTCCCTGAGGTCGTCTTCAGCAACTAGTTTTACTTTAGTTTGAATGCATAACACAAAACTGGACACTAACTCCAGTACACTGTAGTGGAGAGTGCATTGAGAACTCCATTTTCAGTTTTTGGAGAAGCCTAGATTACATAAACAACTTTTAGTGAAGATGACTCTTTTGAATTAGTGTTCTATGGAACATTTGTGAATCTGTGCACTAAATCTATACAGAATGAGCTAGAAATCCAAAAACAGAGTTTCTCACAGGATTTTCAGGACTTCCTGTTTCCCATCTTTCTGGAATCACTTTGAGAAGAGACATGCATGGAGATTTGGCACTTAACTTCCGCTTTGAGGCAGAGGTGCACTTTATTGAAAAATAAAGTAAACAAAATAATCTAGGGCTTGAACTTCAGTACAGGGTTCTGAGCGAGCACACACAAACTCTGTCTGAAGTTTCAGGTTGGTCTTCCTGTTTTATACCATCTGTTTCTACAACATATCTTATTAAAAGTGTTTTAAATCACTGAATACATCTTGGAACTTTCACAAAGAAACCTCTCCTTTTCGAGTTGTTTCCCACAATACATCTCATCATAGCAGCCAATGAATTCGCAGTGGGGGAACCGCCAATTCTATGAGTGTAAACAGCTTCTCAAACAAGGAGAAAGATATTGAATATATAGAAACCTCATTTTTATCTGACTGGACTTATTTTACAACAATTCAAGTTTTTCATTATTTTTAATATGCATGATGTCAACATGTGTTGGAAATATGGACTTAGAAAGGGTGACTTTTTTTTACTCCACTTAAATAGAAGTATATTTAGTCTGGGGTAAATTTATACTTCAAGTTTCTAATTTGAATACTAAATTTTCTTTCAAAATCTGAAGTCACATTTATTTTTGGTAATTCAAATTTGAAGTCAAAGCATAGTTGGTATAAGTAAACATTAGTAAGTAAATATTTAAAAGATCGGGGTACGAAAAAATAAAGATGCTGTGGAAGCCAGAATTCAAGAGGGAAAAGGACTGATTAATGTCATGACATCAAAAGTAATACTTTTAACACCAACGAGAAATGAGAAACATGCATCGCGAAGCCAGAGTGGAGTACAGGGAACAATGGGGAAAGCAGGTTTGGTGTCTCTGGTAATGAGCAAATTTACTGGTAGAGTCTGAGAAGAGATCCTGAGAGAAGAAATGTGAGCACAGAATTTTCAAGGATCAACAAGAATCTGTGAGTTAAATGAACAGCCGGCTGTGCCTGACGAGGGGGATGTCAGCTGTGTCACTGTTCGGTGTGACCAGTGCCGTGCGCAGCTGACGTTCGTGTCCTCACCAGCCCCCACAGGCTGTGACGGTCAGCGCCCTTAGGATCGGGAAACCACACCACAGAGACGCGGGAGACAGAACTGGTCACAGCGGAGACCCAGGGGACAGTGGCAGCTGGGCCGCCTGGCCTTAGAGCCGCTGCTCTGGGACGCGAGGCCACACCTTTTACAGAGCGAGATGAGGATGTGAGACTGCACCGTGTCACCTGACAGTCAGGGACTGTCTCGCCCGGGAGGCGAACTTGCCCCAGTCAGAGACAGAATCCTCAGGGGCTGGGGCCCTTGAGACAAGACAGTCGGCCTTGCATTTCCGAAAGATGGTGCCAGCAGAGCTCTGAACCATCAGCTGGGCTGCACCTGGGCTCACAGTGATGGCCAGACGGGAGGGCGTGTGACCCAAGACACAGCCAGGAGGGGCAGACGGCATGGGACAGAGTGGGACAATACCTAAGTGGCGCATCGACTGAGTGGTGGTGCCTGGTGAACTGCAGGTGATCAGAGACAGGGAGAGACTTGACAGACCTGAGATTTCCCATTTGACCAGAACGCTACCTCACTCTAAGTTCCTGCGGTTAGAAGAAAGAACATGTTCTACACCATTCAGTTCATCACATGAAAAGCTGAAAGAAAAAGTTAGAGAATTGGGTGAAGTTCATACTATTTAATTCATTTTTTAAAATCTTAATTTTATTACAGTACAGTGCGTTGTCTTATATTACTAAAGTAGATGCTTCCACAGTGCCGTTGTGAATGTGCCCTCATGTCCACATACATTCAACACCTAATATCAAATCGGCCGGTCGCTGTTCCGGGTGCTGCTCTGATTCACCAGAACGAACCTTCTGAGAAGGCACCTTCGCATTCTCGTGTCACTGCTAGACCGGAGTCCAGGACAGAATCTCTGCTCACATTCACAGCTACAGAATGAAATGATTCCCACGTACCTATCTTATAAAGATGGAAGGATCGATAATACTAAAATTGAGGAATTTATACACACACATATAATCTAAACTGTGATTTTCTCTGCAAGTAAAAGGGTAACATGGTTATTCTGTTATTATTAGCAGAAAACACTTCGATAGACACTTTCCAAGATCTCCGCAATGTACAGCTAATATAATTCAACCCAGTCTAACGCTAGAAGCTATAAAGGGCTAATGTAGTATTTTGTAAGGGACTTATCGGGTGGAGTACAGCTTTAATTAAAAGAGCTATGATTTAATTTTTCATTTCTTTAGGAATCTTAATTATTAAAACATTAATACTTGATTATGCCATTACAGCAATTTGTAAGACATTATTTAGTATCTTGACTTGCACTTAAACATTAATTTAGTAACTTCCCACAACTCTAACTGGAAGATGGATGAGACTTGGCGGATAGTTCACAAATTCCCACTGTAACATCAACAGTTTATGTACCCTCCTCCCATACTAGAAGGACTATGTCATGATCTGTACACTGGGAGGCCAGGAACAACCAGCGACCTCCTTTCTTCAAACTTAAATCCATTTGTGTTAAAAGAATAACTTGACAAGCACATCAATCAAACTGCAAGCTGCATCACATTGGAAAAAGATTTTTATAATAATTAATATAGCAAGTCACCATGGACTTGAACTCTAATTTGGCCATGGCCTTGCTTTTTCATCGTGGGCAAGTCACTAGGCATCTGCAAGCTTTGATTTTTGTTTGTTTGTTTGTTTTTCTTTGGTGCTGGGTATCAAACTCAGGGCCTTGTGCTTGCTACCAAGCACTCTAAGTACTGAGCTAAATCTCCGGCCCCAAGCTTTGATTTTTTTTAACATGTGAAATGGAAAGAATGACACACAGTGTGTAGGGCTGGCTGGGGACACAGTGAGTGCCACAGGGGGCACGGAGCACGGCGCACAGATGTCTGGGCGGCAGCAGACACAGCCTGAGATGCCGTGTCTGCTCTTCCCGGTTCCTCTTCCGCTTTACCCTGGAAGGGCTTGCTGAAGATGCCCCTCATCTTCGCCCCGCACATTGAACACAAGTACCAGCGAAGCTCGAGCGCTCCACCTCTGAGACCTGCTCTGATACGTGATTCCCACGCGGTGTCCCTCCCGTGTGCCCGTGGCGGCCTCTGCACCGCCCTTAGCTGCTCTCTTCCCAGGTAGAAGGCGCTGGAGCTGGCGGCGCCTGCAGTCCGGCCAGGTGAGCCGGGCTCTGGAGTACAGAGCCAGGCTCGGGCAGGAGTCCACCGAAGGAGTCCACCGAAGCAGCCCGCCTGGGACCCGCCTGGGACCCGTGTGGAAGGACGTCAGAGAAGTGGGCCATTGTGTGTCTTGTTTTGTGCTGATTCCCATGAGCAAGGTACGAGCTAACACTCCCCATTCCCCAGGCTCTTGGTTGTATCATTTCAGCTACATGGGCGAGTTAAGATCCCTTACTTACACGTACTTTTCCTTTGAGGTGAGAACCAAAGCCTTGTTTTGGGATTAGAGCAGCATCCCAAAATAAAGGAAAAAAAAATCCCTAAAGACAGTAAACTGGAAGGTTCTTAGAGTCATTCCCATTTCTCAGCATTTCTCATTGCTGAGAAAACAAACAGTAGAGCCAATGTTGCTAATCGTAATTCCTGCTTTGTGTGTTTGACTGTTTTAGGATAAAGAAGTGAATTTAATGAGGCCAAAAGCCCATTTTCATCTGTCAGGATGTGAATCAGCAGAACCTCTTGGCATGCTGTGTAGCACAATCCTACCCACAAAATGTTCCTTGATCTGCTGGAGAGGTGGTGGACATTCCTGAGGACCTGTCCCAGTCGAGCTGGGAAGTGACACTCTGGTACACAGCCCTGAATTCCCCGGGGAGGAAGCCAAGCTGACTTATATAACCCACCCGGCAGAGTGTACTAGCTGGTCCAACCAGACCTGGCCAAGAACAGGCACATTGCTCCTACCTGGAGAGATGCCTTTGTGTAGAAACGGCGGTGTGGTACACGTGGAGGATTCAGGTTCACACAAAGAATAGGTAGGGATGATCGATAAACTCTCTTACACTGTACAAACAGCTTCCGGTTCGACTTTGACCTTCTGTCCCCTTACATGGAGGGAAGAATTTCTTTGTTGCTCTAAAAGGCACTGGCAGAACTCCTCTCCCTCCACTGCACGTGTGAAAATAAATAACAATACACAGAGGAGGGAAAATATGCTGTGTGGGTACTTTGGGTTTGTACAAAGAAAAACACTCCTGAAGAAGGGTTCAGAATATGCCTGGCCAGAGGACAGAAACCTCTTCAGCTCTCGCTGGGCCCTTCGGCAGGAGGACAGCCGTGCAGGGGTGCAGCAGGGATGACCTGTGGCCCGGAGCCACCGATGTCACGTGGAGAGGCTCCAGGCCAGGGGAGCAGGGAGCAGAGCAGGAGAGGGCACTGCGTATGCTTCCTTGTTATTAGAAAAGGGAATTGTTACAATCCCGAAAAAAGTATCATTAGCAATAACTGATATAGTCTATGTGTGCAGGAAACATTGAGTTTCCTCTAGAAATTGTGATTTAATCAGGGGTTCCCGCAGTGGAGGTAGGAGCATGCCTGGGTCCGCTAAGAGGCTGCTGCGCATGGAGAACCCTTAAACTTCACCCAGAGGGGCCTCTGAGAACTGGCCCTGCCTTGGTTTTGTTAATGGACCAGAGAAACCAACTTTCAATTTGTTTCCCTTATAAATAGAACATTTTCCAGTTATAATCCCATAACGGGATGGATATCAGGTTCTGTATCAAACATCATGTTGGAAAGACTAAAAACCCAAACATTAAATTAGAAGGGATTTTTTTTAAGGAAAGAAAACAAATGAAGATAAAATTAAGGAAGAAAAGACACAGGGGGAGCAGCCCCAGAGAAGGCTGAGGCTTAGGGAGGGTCCTGGTGTCTGGGTAGGGCCCAGTCCTTCCCGGATGCCGGCCTGCGTTTTCAGTGTCCTGACGGCTACGAGCATCCCGTGGAGACCAAAGGGTGGTGCACACCACAGTCACGACGCAGGGAAGGGACTAACATTCCTGCTGGCGCCTGTTGGAAAGAGCCTGCATGACGGGGAGGAGCTGCCCCGGTGACACCCCTGGGAGGAAGGTCATACGCTCATGAAGACTACCGTCACTGGTACTTAGAAGTTCATCTCCAAAGAAAGAAGGGTGCCAAACAGTGAGTAGAGTTTGACACACCTTTGAAAGTACATTTAAATATTCGGCAAAATACTCAGCTTTCTCTAGCGAGACCACAGTTTTTAATTTTGTGTGTTTTCTTCTTTTTCTATAAAAATGTGTATTATTTCTATAACCCTAAAAACAAAGGATGACTCAGGAAAATAAGGCAAAATTCTCGAGTTCTATTCATTCAAATTCCGGGAACGTTTTTGCATTAGAGGTTGAAATTTATCACTGAAGCCGGGTTTCACGTTGGGGGAGCCAGTCAACGATGACCAAAGTAAGTTGCACCCGCACACACACACGCCTGGTACTGTGAAGCGACGGCAGAGCGAGAGGGCTGCTCAGCAGGACTCCCGACAACAGAATGTTTCATCGTGCAGCCAGTTCAGGGTCAGGTCCTACCGCGTTTCTAGTCACAGTTTACCGCACGACACTGTTCAAGGCTAAATAAATGGAAAGCGTAGAAATACAAGTCGGAGCACACGAGTGACCCTGTCCTGCTCGAAACCAGCAGCCAGGTTTATTTTCTTCACACAGAAGTTTAATTACAATGGTTGGCACTGAGGTCCACTGTCAGCGGGAAGCCAGGAAGCCTTTCAGGTGGTGGAGAGGAGAGGCCGTGTGTGAGAGGGGCAGAGAAGGCCTAGCGGGGGAGAAACCGGAGGCCGCCGAGCTCTGACACCGGCAAGCTGCGTGACCTGGATGGGCCCTCCACCTGCGACCCTGGTCTGCGTCCCCAAATCCCTTTCCCTCCTCGGCACAGGAAGTGGAGAGCTGCAGTCCTCCAAGAGTCCCCCCATGAGGAACAGGGCAGAAACTGTCCCACCAACACTGTGGGACTTCACTAGCTCCTACCATCACAGGTCTTTAACACAGTAAAAAGCACAAAAGCTGAAGTTTGACTTCAAGCCATCCAAATACTCAGAAGAATGAAATTAAATATAATCAAATGTGATTAAATGCCAGGTTCTGGAACTGTGGACGTCAGTGCCCTGACTGTTGCCTGTCGCCAGTGCTGATGACTTCAGGCGAGGCTTTGGGTGCCCGGGCTCAGGACTGCGTGTGTCTACTTCACTCCCTGAAATGACTCCTGGTTTATAAAGCGCAAGGTGCGGAGACATCTACAGAGCTAACTGAATAGTTTATTATGTCCAGAGTCAAAGGCTTGAAGTGAAAAACAAGACAGAACCTTTTGATTAGCTTTAAAGGCAAATAATTTTCTGGAAAAAATATAAATTTATGGTCTCTTTGGTGCAAGCTCTGTGAATTCAACCATTTGCTTATTTTGTAAAAGTCTAAGTGTGGGCTCCATGGTAATTCAAGAAAGTCTGCTCACTCTGATTGTAAGTTTTGATTCTGCTAAAAATATCCATATTTTGTGCCACTGAACTCAGCCAAAGGGTCAGTTATTTTTGCAGATATGTGAGGATTCAAACAACTGGACAGTAAACAAATCAGTGTGCTGCAGAAGACAGGGCCTCAGGATGTGAGCAGCAGTATTCATTGATCACCGACATACTCTATTTGCTGCAAATCTTCCCTTCTTTTCACTTAAAATATTAATTTCGCTCTACATTTCTTTTTTCCCTCATTCCTGAGGATTAAACCCTGAGCATTCACACTGAGCTACAGCCCCACACTTCTCCATGTTTCCAGACAGGATCTCACTGTCATTATATTGCCCAGCCTGGGCTCCAGCTTTGATTCTCCTGCCTCAGCCTCTCAGAGTGCTGGGATTACGGATGTGTGCCACCATGCCCGGCTATACTGTTCATCTATAGACCAGCTCAACCTTAATTTTCTGAAGATTTGCAGAGAGGTAGAGGATATAAATAAGAACACACATAGATGTGTTGAGTAGAATGATCCTCACCTGTTTTTTTCATGAATCTTTTGAATTTCATTCGTCTGTTGAAGAAGTTGCTTCTCTAGTTTGAATGTTGACAGTGAATGCTCCAGCAGTTGTATTTCAAGTCGAGAAGTTTGGTTTAGTACCTTAAATGAAAGACAAAAACATTTCCTACTTCAATCGTAAATCATAAAACAGAAAATTATTGATTTTTACTTAGCTTTTGTTCTTCAATAACATTTCTTCAAGACTACTGACTCCTATAGTGTACCTGCCATTAACTACGACTTCATCTGTTTCTTAACATCCTATTGGTTTGAAAGGGAAGCTGCAGTCGGGAACACTGAATGACTGAAGCATTCACGTGCTTTCATCTTTGTGTCCTGAAACCCTGAAGCTGTCTCCTACTCCAGTCGCTTCACGTGCTTTGTCTCCAGCGTTTACAAGTGCTGAGTAGGTATCTCCATGAGGTTTGAGGTATCGCAGATGCTCAGACTATCTGATGGGCACACGAAATTCACCAGCCCGGACCGGTCACCTCGTGAACACCGATTAGAAATAGGGAAACGACTCAACCGGTGACAGTCCAGGTCCTCCACTGTCCATCATGTGGGACGGCACCAGCCCTTCCAGAAGTCTTACCATTTCCTACACATACCGCCTAGGAGGAGGAATTGTAGTCCCCACTTTAGAGACGGGGAAACTGAGGTTCAGGGAGAGGAAGCTTTCTGGTGCGGCTCCACTCTTCTGCACACAGCCCTGGGGTGGGGGCAGCTGAACCGCTGGGCCTCCCCACAGGAGATGAAGCTTGCAGGGACTGACACCGCACAGGTTGTCTTGGTCTCTCACCCCACCACCCTGCGTCCCCTGGGAGCTGTAAACACGCAGCTCCTGGTGAGCCCTGGAGACCCACGCTGCTGGCCAGGCCTCGCGGCACGGGGACCTGCTCGCCAGCCCGCCCCAGGCCGTCTCCTCCTCGGAGGGCATGCCATGCAGCCCTCCAGGGGGCTTCACCGTCCTTGGCCCCCTCGCTCCCTCCTCATGGGAGGTGTGAAGGGCAAGCTGGGTGGTCACGGGAAGTAGTATTTCAATGTATCCTTTTAAAATCCAAATTAATGCAAAAAATAAAAATGAATGTCCCAATGAATGCACTGAACAGAACATCATTTATAAATAGATGGGTCTTGCCCCTGCAGCTGCATGACTGGGTCTCACTGGGTCACACTGTCCCATCCCACGGGGGACAGAGGGTGAGGGGCACGAGAGGTGGCATCCGGACTTTGGAAAGTGTGAACGGCTGGGATTCACTTACACGGCAAGGAGTTATTCACAGGCTGGGAAAGCCAGTCTGTAAGTGAGCACTAATAATCAGGTTCTATGCTTGTGGAGCATGTTTGATTTTTTAGGGAAACCCCTATTCAGCAGCATTTCCTCCGGAAGACAGGCCTGAAGGTGGGGTGAGGAGCAGAGGGGAGGAGAAGCACAGAGCACGCAGCTAAGGTCCGCAGGTAACAACTTCCGACCGCTAAGCACATTCTATCCGGGTTTGCTCTCCGTGAACTCGTGACGGAACGGCATCTGTGACACTGTCACGGATGGCGACATTGGTGTCTTGGGAAGCTGGACCAGGGAGGAGACTCGGGGCTGGGTGGGTGCAGGAGGCCTTTTCTCCCCCACTGGCTGCCCTGTCCGATCAGAATCCCTGATGTCCTCAGAAGCCGACACTTCCCTCTCACGAAGGATGGTCAATATTCTCCATTTCGCTGCAAGCAGCACAGCAGCCCCTGGAGTTGGGATGAGGCTGTGACCTCTGCAGCTCTGTTATCTTCCTGCTGCTCCTGGACTCCTTCCAGCACAGCTGGCCTGGAGCAACCACAGCAATCTCCCCAGAGTCGCAAACCCCAAGTCCCCACCTGCCTGCGGGAACCTGTGTGTTCAGGACACCGCTCCAGCCCCACCTCCCTCTCTTGTTCATTGCTTCCCAGCTCCGGTGCATCCCCAGCTACCTGCACACGCCAGATGAAGCTCTGTCCAGTGCCTCTACACCTGTGGGGTGCTCTGCCCAGAGTGTCTGCCCCTCCAGATCCACCCCGCTGCTCCTCATCAGGGGGTCTCCTCCGAGGGGCCGAGCATGACAATCTGTGGAGTGATGACCTGTCGCCCCCAGGTCACCTGGCCATGTGTCCCCAGAGCACTGCACGCTCGTGGATGACTTTCCCACTCACTCATCCCCGGTCTACCCAGAGCTAGCATGCAGAACCCCCAGGCTGACAGCATGGCGTCACCAACAGGGACAGGACCCGAGCAAAGGCCAAGCCGGGCTCCATACTCCAGGCCGAGTCTGAAGCAACCTCTGGCTGCCTCCTCCCTCTCTCCACTCTGGGCTCCCACACTTGAAGCCCAGAGCCGGGCAGCTGAGTGCGGAGAACAAAGCAAGACGCCCTGGCTGGTGTCCGCCAGGAGACTCGGCAACACCAGGGCTCCACCAGACTCAGGAAACATCTCCTTCTTACTCCAAACCTGCCCAAGAGCATATTTCCAGGAAGAAAAAAGAACACAGGAGAAAGGAAGAAAGAAAAAGAGTGAAGAGTACACGGAACAAGCCCCCAAGGAATAATGTCAAAGCTTACATTTTCCAGAGTCTGCCACAGAGTGGGGAAGAAAAAAGATCTTGAGTGAGGATTTATGGGTTTTAAAATTTTAGTTGTCTCCTTAAAAAATTATAAGTATTATTTTTCCAGAGAAAGCCGGCTAGAGAATTTCAGACAGCCCCCCTTTCCTACTTGGCACAGTGTCTCCCATCTGAATATTATTTATAGGAAAGGTAGCTGTCGAGGGAGAAAACAAGAACCATGAATCGGACCTCCTTCTCAGCTAGCTTTGAAATCAGCCTTCTTCACAGGCCCATGTTCACTTCTGCTTTCATTACTTCTTCAAACAAATGTGTAACCAAAATAGACTGCCTCACAAAGTGATTTCTGCAGAAATGTGGAGGCTAATGAACATGGGGGGAGCCAGGTAAAACAAGCGCTCTGCAAAACGAGGTCACATTTTGATACTGACAGGCAATGTGACCAGGAATCGCCATAGGACATTTGCCAGCTGCCTAGGGAAGCGAGCGTTGTGAGGGAGTGAGTGGAGATGCTCCTCGCATCAGGGACCCCAAATCGGCACTACAGAGGGCAACAGCCTGAGGAGAGGTGCCATGAGGTGGCCAGTGATTCTATAGACACACATAGAGTAATTCTACAGATGTACATAGAGTAATTCCAGAGATGTACATAGAGTAATTCTAGAGATGTATGTAGAGTAATTCTAGACATGTATGTAGAGTAACTCTAGAGATGTGTGTAGAGTGATTCTAGAGATGTACGTACAGTAATTCTACAGATGCACACTAGAGTAATTCTAGAGATGTATGCAGAGTGAGTCGAGATGTATGTAGAATGATTCTAGAGATGTATGTAGAGTGATTCTACAGATGTACACTAGAGTGATTCTAGAGATGTATGCAAAGTAATTCTGGAGATGTATGTAGAGTGATTCCATAGGCATACATAGAGTGATTCTAGAGATGTATTTAGAGTAATTCTAGAGATGTACATAGAGTGATTCTAGAGATATATGTAGAGCAGTTGTAGAGATGAATATAGAGTGATTCTAGAGATGTACGTACAGTGATTCTACAGACATACATAGAGTGATTCTAGAGACACATGTAGAGTGATTCTAGAGACATGTAGAACAATTCTAGAGATGTACGTAGAGTGATTCTAGAGATGTATGTAGAGTGAATCTAGAGATGTACATAGAGTAATTCTAGAGATGTACATAAAGTACTGCTTCTGCAAAGTTCAGCTCTATGTAATCGATCTTCTAAATGCAGGACTTCCAGTTTAAAGAAACTACAGAGAAGAGAAGGATGAATTAAAGGACATGACACTCAGAATATGAGATAATTTATCAAACAACTGCTCAGTTTCTTAAAAATGTCAACCTCAAGAGGAAAGTGTGAAAGCCCACTCCAAATTAAAAGAAACGATTAAACCTTAAAAATCAAGACACCTATAAAGTTTCTGGTGGAACCATAAAGGAAATATGACCGTGTAACTTAGATAGTCTTTGAAAATTATTGTTAATGTCTTGTCTGTCACGACCTAACGATATATAATCAATACCATACACTTATTATGTGATATTTTTATTTACATGTATATTATGACCTCATTACATTTGATTATATTTTGAACAGAATAATGGAACTCTAACCCAATAGCCGCTTCAGTTGTGGAGTCCCCAGAGATGGCAGTCATCTTACGGGTGCAGAACCAGGCTGAAGGGACCCACTCAGCGCAGCTCACACAGAACAGGAACCAGGCAGTCTACTCCCAGCACCCGCGTCCTCTCTGGCTGGCTGCTTAGCTACAAACAAGCAGCTTCCTTTGGCTGAGAAAGGTGCCTCTCTTGCTCACTCACAACTGCCAGCAACATTACTCACTTCACACCACCAGGAGATCTTCTCGGTGCGGCTCCTGGCACCTGCTGTCTCCTTCCAGACGCACTCTAATGAGCCTCGAGTCAGGAGGGTGCCCATGCTTCTCTTTTCAGAGGACAGTGGGCATGTATCCCACAGTGCCTGGCAGCGAGAACCGCTTCTCCTCCAAGGCCCATTCTGACCTGCCAGCTGTGGGTCAGTCATCTTCGCGCTGACTTAGCTGGATGAAGAAGCTCCTGGGGAGGCGACTGGATCTGACAGGAGAGATATGCCGCTCAGTGAGATCCTCGGCTGGTGTCCTCAGCTGGTTGTGCTGTTGGGAGGCTGGGCTGTTGGGGGAGGTGAGTTTCAGGGGCTAGGGTTTCAGGGGTCTTTGGAGGTCCATCTCTCACTGGCAACATTCTCCTGGGCTCTGCTTCCTGGTCACCATGAAGTGAGCAGCTTTGCGCCACTATGTCCATCTGCTGTCATGATTCTGCCTTGGAACAAGCCAACCACGCACTGAAACCTCAGTAACTGTGAGCCAGGTAAATCTCTCCTTCGCAAGTGCTGAGTGTCAGCTATTTGTCCCAGCAATGGAAGCTGACCAGCAAGCTCCTTGTGCCTATATATTACCATCAACTCACAATCCTTGGCATATTGGAGCGTGGGGAAATTTCATTAAAATCTACTTATTTTAAGAGATTATGATTAATTTAATTATTTAACAAGAACTTATGGCGCTTACTCTATATCAAGTCTTGTTCTAAATCTTCACAACAGACCAGAACAAGAAAACAAAAACCCTCACTTACTAGGAGGACGTAATTATGTGGTTGGCCTGCAGCACCCCTACTGCTGCAGAGACCGCCCTGCTGGTGTCACTGTCCCCGCTGCCCTGACGCGTCTCCTGCAAGTGGGCCTCGGACCTGGTGGCGCAACAAGCCTGGCTCTACCTGCTTTGGTTAGACTGTGTGTGCAGAGGGGCAAAGAGGACTAGAAAGCAGGAAGTTCTGATCTTAAGAACGTCATCCTGTGAAAGCCAGACCCTGAAATGACCTGCGGAGCTACTGCCGCGAGCTCTTGAGGTAACTGAGGGCCCGGCGTCGGTTTGGAGAACAGCTGTGCTTACCGACATGTGAGCAGAATGGCTCAAATTTCCCAACACCGACTTAGACAGCACAGAGTATTACGGGTCTGCAAGCACTTTCCACCAACAGGGTGCGCTGAGGCTAAGGACGGCTCAGGACGCACTCTGTGCAGCTGGCCCTGCCTGAGGACTGGCTTGGCCTAGCGGAACACGTCCCGTGGCCACAGTTCACACGTGCACAACCCGGGCAGACACCACATGAAAGGGCTCGGGGCACCGTGGCTACAAAAGGTGCAGACAACCGAAGACATTATGATGAAGACATCGAAGACACTTGCGTTTCACCCCCCAAGGCACGACGCAGCCTCAGCCTTTGGCTTTCTGTGCTTGCCTCTTGTTGCTAGTTCTGATGGATCTGTGACTTTGTTTCCCAGGTTTTGGCTATCTTAAAATTGTTCTTCTGCATCCAACAGACTTTCTCTGGCCTTTAGTAGTACATTGTAGCTGTTCCACATAGGGAGGATAATTTATTTTTTTGCATTTTCTATTCTCTGTAAAGTACCTGTCTCCTGGCTGCCAGGATGCAGAATGAGTTATTATCTTTTAAAACTTTAGGTTGCATGCATCTTACAGTTTGGAAATTAAAATGCTAACAATGGGAACATTTTCCCCACAATTCTAACTCCGAGGTGGAAAGAATAAAAACAACCCAAGATAAAGGTTTTGGGGGATGGAAAAAGTAAACAAACTCTGCCACGTACACCATAAAGGTTATAATAGAAATGTGTAGAAGTTCAAACGTGCAGCACAGCACACTGCGCATTTCAGTTTCTGAACATATGAGAATGTTTTGTGGCAGATGGTAAGCATTTTGCTCTAATAAAAATAAAAGAATAACACAGTCACATTCCTTATACCACAAGAAACCACTGTACTTGGTTAGTGTGATAATACATGATTAAACAAGTCTCATAATTTTGGTAACAGTATGTAGTTGCCCTTCTTCCTCTTTCCTGCATTTGTCTGATGATAATGTACAACAGAAATATTTTCTGGAGCCTGTGCAATTTAGTTCTCCAACGTGATCAACATTTAAGTTTGTATTGAAATGGATAATGATTGCTATTACTAATCAAGGTTGATAGAAAAGAAAAGAAATGAATAGTGTAGTTTCGAGTTTTGAATTCTGTTTATTACTGGTAACACTTAGCAATCACTCGAGCCTCCGGACCTGTCTGCTGGAGGCGGGTGGTATACACTCCTTCGTACACGGGGAAGTGTTGACGTAAGACGCTCCAGCCATCAATCTCACCATTGTTATTTCTCTCTAAGTATCAACATAAGATCTGGGATGCCACTAATACAAATGCAATGAAATAAAATAGATATAAGATTGCACCTATTTTTTCATTAATATATTTTAGCTTTGCTTGCAGCAGTTAAGCACATTGACATAGCATTGACCCCCGAGTTTCAGAACGGTAGCTGGAATAACCATTTCTGTGGCCAAAAAGGCAGGAAGAGGTTGTCTTCCAGTCATCAAAACGCTCTTTGATAATTGCACCGAACTGTAAGAGTGGGTTTGTAATGGTGATGATTAAAGGGCATTCTTAGTTTTCACTGATTTGCACTCAAAAGAGTATCTCCTTGTGCCTGGTAAGGGATTGATATGCAAAGAAACATTTCTGATCAGCCCACCGGGAGCTTCTTTTACCTCATGCAAGCTCTGCAGGGGTATGAGAGGTGGACATCACGAGAGACACAAGAAGACAGGCTCACAGTGCATGTCCCAGCGTGAATGCGACCCAATATGTTATTCTGTTTGACAGAAGATCGCATCACAGTTGGTAGCTGCAGTGTTTATTTGAACTTGGGCACAGATTAAGTCCTTAACCAGCTCTGTTTTGCTAAATATGCCAACCCTCATTAAGTCCAAAGAAACATGCATAGCATGTCAGGCAGTCTTGTTATTACCAATCAGCAAAATTGTCTGTATCTCCAATCCCCCCGCTGAAGCATGCTCTGGGTTTACGAAGTAGGCTAAATGATGAAAAGGAGAAAGCTGCTGAAGGTGTGGACCGTGGCCTGCACCCTACCTGGGTCTCCACATCTGTCAGCTTCCGGGTCTGCTCTGCAGTCTGCGTCAGCAGGTTTGTCCCTATCTCCAGCATGGTGGCTGTTTGGTTTTGAACTGCATTCTGCTGTATCTGGGCCATCTCTGACTTCATATTTTCCACAATGTAATTCTCAAGCTGCAAGAGATAAAGCACAAGCATGCTGTGTTATAAGCAAAACCTCCGGTCAGGGCCTGTGATATCTGCAGCGACAATACAGACACGGCCGCAAGCCGGCCATCTGGCGGGGCCCCTGCTTCTTGGGGAGCTGAAGAAGGGGAGCAGAGCACACGGCACTCTGGCTGCCAGCAGCCCCTGCTGTGGTGACGCGAGCAAACAGTAATCACAGGGCTGATGAGCATGCGCAGTAGGACTGCACCTTCCTGTCCTTGACATTATCTCGTCTAACCCGCACGGCAAAGATGGGAGCAAGGTGCAGTCAGACTCATCGTTCCTTCACTTTCACAGCTGAGGCAGCAGAATCAGAAGGGTGAGTGATGAGCCCGGGATGGCCCAGCTCAGCAAAGTCCTGCTTCCTGCTTGCAGTTCCATGGTGATCACTGTAAGAGCATGTACATTAGGGATGTGCACGGCGGGGGCTGGAGGAAGGCAGGTGCCAGAGACAGCCTTCCGGGAACTCAGGGAAAACTGAAATGCAGGCGGTGACGAAATGCTCCGCGGAGCCCGGGCACCAGTGGCCCCTGATCCCTGTGCTCTTTGGCGGCTCAGAACACGTCCTAAAAATTCAGCCTATAAAGCAGCATTCACACTTCTGGCCTTGAGTGAAATTTATTCCTTTACGGTGCACCTTAGAAAACACCATGGTAGTAAAATAGACAGTATGCAGGGGGGCGGCAAGGAGTACAAAGGGCTCCCTAGAGGGGCTTGGCGGGCACCCCGGACAGAGGGGAGCCGGCCAGCACTGGGGGAGCAAGGGGGAGCAGCCTGTGCCCCATCAGGGCCCTCAGCCCCACCCTGCTCAGTGTCTGCACTGTATTACATGGACGGGACTGTGCCCCAGAGAAGCCAGGTCCAAGGCCACACCACAGATCCAGCCAGCCGAGTACATGGGTGCCGAGTCCTCACTCTCAAACCAGCACTCTAACCACCCGATCGCGCTGCCAAGTCGAGCTTAGCAAGCCACGTTCCAAGTCATTAAGAGCTACGTGATTTTTACCTGTTTAGTGAACCGTAACACATCCACTATTTCATCATCCATAGTAACGTTATTATCATGCAATAAATATAGACTTGATGTAAATTCCCCTTCGTGAGACTCTGGCAGCTCACTTCCTAACATCATCCCTTGCTTATTTCTATTAATCATATAGGAATCTGCCCCAAACTAATAAAAAGAAAGCTTAAAATAAAACTCAGGTTGTTATTAATAAATTCTGCATTTGTTCTTGGTCATCTTCTATTCTCAAATCAGAAGCACACAGGGAGGGAGAGGAATTCAACCTGCGATAGTTTATTATAAAAACGCAAAATGGATCGGAATAAATATCCGAAAATTATCACAATGAAATACAAGGTCTCAAGGCCCAGTCCCGGTGTATTCCAGTCCCACTAATATGTACACAGCAAGGGAAGAGTAGAGGGTGAGCAGGTGGTAGGAGTTGTGAATGTCGGGCCTTTGGGGTGCCGCGTCACATGTTTCCTTTCTCTAGTCACTTCTGCTAACTTCTTTGGGAAACTGTCTTCGCTCCTTTCAGAATAAGTGCTTTGGTAGTGTGAATCCTCCCAGCTTCAAGAAGCGGAGTGTGTTTGAGCCTGGCCAAGCAGAGGATTGGCTTGCGCTCAGTAAGCTTGATTTGCTTGAGAATGGACAAACATTATAAGAAAGGCCATTAAAACGCCATTCTAGAATTGTGTTGAATGAGTTCGTGCAAGAACTTCTTTTTGCTCTGTAGTTAATAAGTTGGTAGCATCCATGGCTGATGCTGTGGTTGCCAATTTTGCTACCAAAAAATCAAAACCAGGCTAAGAATGAAGTCAAGTCAACCTGGAGAAAACGACGGGGAGATGGACAGATCAGAGGGCAGATGGAGTGAGCGGACAATAACAGACTGAAGGCTTGTGTTCCACTGTTGGCTCCAGCCAGGCATTCAGTCAGACCCACCCTTGGGCAGTCGTAAGTTGCACGATCTAATAATCTCCCCCAGCGAGTGGTCAAGGCGTTTCTTTTTCTTTCAATCACACCAATATGTTTCTAGTGCAATCAAAAGAATTTTGACTACTACATCGGATAGATGTTTAGCAAAAGAAGGTCAAGACAGGCAAACATGAGCAGATGTTTCTCGCTTATCCTGGGAATTGGGCTCCTCATGGATGTGTGTGTCCCTTGTGAAGGTGTCACTTGCCATGCACAGATGACTTTGGTCCACTGTCCAGTGTGCATCAGTCATTGAGTGAAGTGCTTCCTTTTTATAAAATGAAAAATGTAGAAGAGTTAAAAACATACCATAGTAATATATGCATGTTTATAGCAACACAGTTTGTAATAGCTAAGTCTTGGAAACAACCCAAATGCCCAACAACTAATGAATGGCTAAAGAAGATGTTGTTTTTCTACACAATGGAGTACTACTCTGCTATAAAAACAATAAATTTGAGACATTTATGGGTAAATGGATGTACCTTAAGAACACACTCTTAAGTGAAATAAATCAGACACAGATGGGAACATATTGAATTGTTCTCTAATATGAGAAACCACAAGTGTAAATAAGGACAAATAAGTATAATAGATATTATGTAAAAGAAAGATAATATTCAGTAGGGAGGAGAATTAAAAAGGGAGGAGGGGAAAAGAAGGAAAGGAAAAAGGGCAAAAGTGCAAAAATGTAAGTAAAATTGTTGTCAATAAGGAGGGGAGGGGGAATGGAAAGGGGAGGGGGGGAACCAAAATATATTATGTACAGGGACAAATTAACTATGATGAATGTGATCATTATGTATACAACGTACCAATACATGTTCTTGGTAAATAAAATTTAAAAAAAAAACTGAACAGATAGTAATAAAATATGATACCATAAAAGGAAAAACCTGGATCACTCCATGTGTTACAGCTGCTTTATAGACGACACTCCCAAGGGTTGGACACTGCCAAGCGAGCTGCTTACAAAGGGGAAAGAACTCTGCCCCCAACTTCGACACCCACTTTCTCAACCACCAACCTGCTCAGCCTCCCACCTCCCAGTCGCTCTGCCCTTCTTCCCGCGGCTCCTGCGACTTAGAGCCCTACAGGAGAGCCAGGAAATGTGACAGAGCGACGGCCTGCAGAGGCTTTCCAGGGTGCATACTGGACGCTGTGTGCTTTTCTTCCCAGTGGAATTCAGATCCAAGCAAGGGGCCAAAGCTTCTCAAAGTGTGGCGCGGGGAGTCCGCCGGGGTGAGAACTGGGAATACTCCGCCTTTGGCACAGAGATCCGCGTCACCGGGCAGAGGCTCGGGCCACCTATAGATGCACACGAACAAGACTCCCAGAACACACAGCGACGCTCTGGTTTACAAGCTGGCACAACTTTCCTCCCTTGTTCGTACATGACCAGAATTTCCTTGAGTAGCAGTGACCAAGGCCATGAATCACATCACAGTTTCCTTGTTGACCGAGCAATTTCAATCAGTAATTTGATTTCCTATGCAGATGCACTCATCAGGGAGCTCTAGGATCTGCTTGGGAATTACACACGGATTTTTTCCCTGGGAGTCGGTCTCCAGCGCCTGTCCTGATCTGGGTGCAGGAACAACCGCGTGCCCCCGGGCTGTGTGGACCAGGACACAGGGTGGCACAGTGGCTGCGCATCTGTTTACACATCGGATGCCGGCCATTCCTTTCCAGGGTGCTTTACTTCTGGACAGAAAACATGAACTCCAGTAGAGTACAGTGATGGTTTCCGCCGGCATCCAACACGACCACAAAGAGCCTCCCATGTCTGCTGAACTCGGGACAGAAATAAAATAGGTCTGCAACTAAATCAAAATTCTAATTGAAGCTGCCACGATGAGTAGCATGAATATAACTCTAGTTAATTATTTTTTAATCAAATGAGGCTGTTTCTCCAGGAGCAAGTGCCTTTTAATGCCAAAGGTAATAGCGCACTTTAGTGGCAAGAAGCAGATGTAGCTGATTTAAGGGCTGAGGGGACACAGCAGTCAAATGTGCAGTGTGTGATTAGTCAGGCGAGTGGCTTTCATCTTCTCTGTGCGCATTCCTTGGAGACACAGAGCTGTGAAATCCATCCTGATGCGCCCTATCAGCCAGGTCCAGGAAAGACTGGGAACAAATTCGATTGTCTTCCTATATTTCCTACTCTTTTAAAAATATGTTTAAAAAAATGAAGGCTACCTTAAGGCTCAGTATCTGTTATTGATGTGTGTGTGTGGTGTATGTGTGTGTGTGTGTGTGTGTGTGTGTGTGTGTGGTGCTGAGAATTGAACCCAGGGCCTTAACCCTGAGCTAATTCCTCAGCCCTTTTTATTCTGAGGCAAGATCTCACTAAGATGCAAAGTTGCCCTGGGCTCAAACTTGTAGTCTTCCTGCCTCAGCCTCCCATACACAGTGCTGGAATCAGAGGCAGGGCCACCACGTACTGGCTTTACAGGGAAATTTTAAGCTGAGAAGTTGCTGACCACAAGAGTTGATGAATTACAATGTGAAATTCCCAGCCTGAGGAGTGAAAAGCTATTTGATTACACTACCATTCTCTCAGTACCTGACTCCAGAGATTTGTAGACTATTGGCTAAAAGAGACGTGAAGAGGCTGTTGGGTTGGATACACTTTCAAATGACATGAGAAGCAACAATGGATGCTTTCTGAGCAAGGACATAGCATGACTTTCACACACGCTGACTCACTAGCTCTTCTGCCAACCCAGGGAGAATTAACCGTACTTCATAATCTGGGAATCAGGCTTTAGGTGACGTGACGAAGACCAAAGGAAGATCTCAACTTCTCTTCTGATGTTCTGCTCGCCTGGGAGTTGGTTCCGAGTCTGCATTGGACTTGCTGGCACTGAGGGCTGATCTGGTGTGCAGTCAGCTCTCCCGTATTCATTTACTTACTCCTCCGAGAAGGGCTGTGCCATCAGTGTGAAAGCTCCCCAGCCTGTGTATGGGGGTGAGTTAACCTGAGTGAGAGCAGGGCCTGAGCGGGGGGCCGGGAAGCAGGCTTGGCTAGCTCTGATACTGGGGAGCACGGAAAACACAAGGGCATTGTCTCATGGCGCGAGTGTGTTTTGCTCTGCTCATTGTGTCTCTTACAAGTAACACACAACGAAGCAAAGGACGGAGACCCACCAAACCTCTCCTGAGGCTAGGCGCACATGCAGTATGTCGAATCTTACTGTTACTATTCTCCTTCCCTTTTACTGCCAGGCAGACAGGCTCAAAGAAGCCAGTCACCCAGAGCTGGTGGCCAAACTGGTTCAGGACTTTGAAGCTTCCGCCAGTATCACAGATGAGTTCCGACAGCACTCAGCACTCATGCAGGGGATGTGTGAAGTGGACACCACAGAAATGATGCGGTGAACTCATAACTTTTCAGTTCTGTAATTTAAACCTTTGAATCCTGATTAATGACTGTGATGTCCTGGGAAATGTTGTAGGTGCTTGGGAAGCAAATCTCCAGTGAACTGAATGACAAGTGCTTTACTAAACAGACAAAGAAAAATTATTTTTAAGAAGTGAGGATCATAATGAAGCGATTACTTTAGTTCACATGTGCGTCGCTGCCTCTGCCTTCTGCTGTGAGCAGTGGAGAAGGATTCTGCCCCTCTGTCATGGGCGCACGCGGACCGACCACACTCAAGCCCCCGCAGCCTCAGTGCCCACAGAAGCAGCGTCTGCGTGAGATCCTGACGTCCCCACACGCAAAGCGCATTCTCTATCATTTACCTGCAAGAGATCACTTCAAAGGATGTCTTCAAGCAGAGCATATATTAAAGCACAAAAATATAATTTCTCCACGTAATTCTTAAGAAAATAACATTTAAAACCCTATAAAAATTGACAAAGGCATCTTTGGCTTAAAATATGCTGTAGATTAAGGGGACCCTCACTGGATGTTGATTCATATGGTATTACTCAGTTATGGCAAAAATAACCATGAAGTAAAATAAAATGTTAAATATGGGAAAGCAATAAAAAAGTAAAACAATGCAAAAAATGCCTTCAAAGTTGATGGTTTTATCTAATATCATTGCTTCATAAATCAGTGGCAATATTGAAAACGCAACTATATCCAGGTTTATGACATTATAAAAAGAGATGACTGAGGCCAAGAACGTTACTTACAGGCATTTCTATTCTTAGATCGCTTTTATCAAATTGGAAAGTTTAATTGTCCTTGTAGACAATGGATCTAGTTAATTAATATCTGCAACACTTTCTGTGCTGACATCCATGCCTGGGACCCATTTTGCATTTGGGTATCCGAAGCCATGAGAGTAGGAAAGCTGAAAGAAATATTAAATGCTGTGAGCTCCAGGGGTCTCATTTTATAGGCATGACCTCTTCGGTTCAGAGAGGTTGTAGGAAACAAGGGGAAGCTGCTAAGCGATGTCAGATGCCAGGGTGCGGCCAGCTGTGTGGGAAACGTCCCGTCCAGTTCTCTGGCTCCTGTGACTTGCTTTATCCTCCTGTGAGCTCTGGATTGGAGCACCAAGCTGTGCCTGCCATTTCGAGCATTCTCGGTGGTCCTTGTTCTGCTAGCTCCACTTTCTAGCATTGGTGCTCACCAGCCGCACCTCAGCCACTAGCCTCGCAAACCCATCGGCGTTATTCTTCCATGTGACCTTACAAGTGGCAAAAGTCAGAACGAAATTCCAAATTTCCCCATGTAAGCTCAGGTTCATCCAAGTGGGCACATGATAGGTTCACTGCAGACCCAGCTCGGCGTCTGACACTCAGAGTGCAGCTCTGACATAGGCGGATGAGCCCCTCCAGCGGGGCTGGCAGGTGCTGCGATGGCAGCCAGCTCGGCCCCAGCCCTTCCTGGAAATGTCCTAGTCCCTGTCTGGCAGGGACACACTCCCGGCTACTGTTGTCACAAACGTGAGCTGGCGCTCATTTGTCGGCTCCGAAGCGGCAGCTGCAGCAGCTCCCACTGAAGCAGAGGGAAGAGCTACCGGGCCCCCAGAAAGCCCTGGACGGCACTCACTGCCCCAGCACCTTTATCCTCAGAGCCACCGACGGAGGTCAGACTTATCATTTCTCTCCTGGGTCTGTAACAGCCCGTTAATGGCTCTCCCACCTGCAGGCTCACTTCCTCCCATCCATCACCCTCAGTGTCCCCAGAAGGCTCTGTCCCAAGCAGAAGCTTGACTCCACCACTCCATGCTTAACCTTCAGGGCTTCCACACCTGTGACCACATCACCCCTCCTGGCCTGCAAGGTCCTGTGCTCTAGACACTGCGAATCACCAAACCGTTTGGGTTTTTTGCCAGGCGAGCCATGTTTTCTATGCTCCCATGCCCAGGGCTGCTTCTCCATCCCATGGGCGAGGCCCTATTCTTCAGAATTCACTTCAGATTTCCACCTCCAGGCAGCCTTTCGGGAGTGTTCCCTCTGCAGCATCCTCACCGCTACTTCTAGAACACCCTGCGCCTGTTTTCCAACAGCACCGCCTGCCACTCGGGCACACGCCGCTTCCTAAGAGCAGGTCCTGTGCATTCCAGCCGGTGACACTTCCTGTCTGCACTGATGAGATAATGAATTAACATGAATAAACAAATTCACTTATGAAAATACTGTTAGTCAACCATGGGGCTGTGCTCGTTTCTCTAAGTAAGAAGCACCGTATCAGCAGTTCTTAAGGGTCCCTTTTTGGAGAGGCAATGGGACCAGAGCAAAGGCGTGTCCTCACTCACTGGACACTGCGCCTCATCCTGCCTTACTGGGTCTCTCTTCCCTGTGCCTCTACTATGAGTAATTATTTCAATTAAGTGGAGTCCAGGAAAGGGATACAAAACTAACTGTCGCTAGCAGCAGAATGAGTGAAACCTGTGCACCAAGGCAGTTTGTGCAGGATGAGGGCTGCAGGCACTGAGAGGGAGGTGCAGAGTCCTGGCTGCTGCTCGGCGGGACAGAACAAGCACGTCTGCCCTGATGTCCAGCACCAGGCCTGGGGAGCCCAGGTCGCGGGGACGGTGGAAAGCTCAGCAGTGCAGGAAGTGGCCAGCGTGCACGGGCACCGGGACTGCCCCGCGTCCTCCTGGAAACCACCCGGCAGAAGCGCCAGGACTCCCCTCCCCTCACCGCCCCGGGGGGGCCCCACGGGGACCAGGGTGGCTGGATTTGAACGCAAGATTTAGGCAGAAGCCACAGGGAGGGAAAGTCTGCATCTTACTGTGTCCCTCAAGCTTGCCCACTAACTAAGCATTACGATGCATATGTGTGTACACACACACACACACAGGCACAAGTATGCTTTTGCACACGCGTGCTTCATGTTCCCAACCTACGTGCATCAGGCTCTACATTCATATCCTGTGACGACCCTCATTTCACTGTGGTTTATTTTGTTAAATATCCATTTAAAATAACCAACGCGTCCCTTTTTTTGAAGGAAGTATATTTGATGTGAAATTTAATTACATTATAGATAGTGCCTGTTACATATTAGGAGGCGCTCCAGTATTCCGCCCAACCTGGAAATCTTATTCTATATTCTGAATTTACATTTATATGGCAGAAAAATGAAAGTAAACTACCAAGCAACCTGATACACATTCTCTTAGAACAATAAATGCAATTATTGTTAAACCCAACAAGATATTGTTTCCAACAGAAAACTGCAAATGCGCCTTCCTTTCATTTAATGCTTTCTAGTCTTGCTTATCTTGCTCATGCAGCTTAACCCCCTCGTGCTACACAAAACACATTCTGGTCCACTCGGAGGGAAAGGAGCTCTCGCACTTGACCTGCAGACCACCCAGCTGCTGTAGGTTACGGGGCAGCGGGGCAATGGAGGCCCTGCAGGGAAGTATCTAAGAAGTGTCCTCTGCTGAGGACTTTGTTTCTCTCGTGACAGATGACAGAGATAAGCCAAACATGTTAATGATGATGACCATTTACAGGAAGGCTGCATTTGGCCCTGTGGGACACACTGAACATTCAGAACACGCCCAAAAACTCGAGAGGGGATGTTCGAGAGCCTGCATATGTCGGCTTTACAGGAATATCACAGGTAGGAGGTCGTCACCATTCCATACAAACTGCAGGGTTTTAGCACTAAAAGTCCAATCTTGTTACAAGAAAACCTCTGTTCAGTATTCTGACTTTCAGACTGTTAATTTCTCATTCAAGTTACTTCTCTTCTTGAAATAAAACTACCATCTTTTTCCTCCATGGTAACTCTTAAGTTTAAGGGGTTTTGAAATTTTCTTTCTTCTGTTTAGGTAAAAGTGTGCATATGTGTGTGGACGTGTGTGTGTAGGTGTGCATGTGTGCACGCACACGTGTGTGTGTTGTCTACAGCAAGGGTCAGTGGGACACACAGTCGGTACAGGCATCAGATGTCAGTGTTACCGTGTGACAGACACTCCGGGCACTGTGTGTGCGGTCCAACTGATCTTTCCTGAATAATACTTTGAAATGTTCTTATTTACATTACTGTGGAAGAATCACCAGGATGGATGGACACAGTCACTCAGAGCACAGGACAGGGACAATGACTGCTGAAATGAAATAAAATCCTCATCTTGCCTTACTGTCACAGAAGCGATAGAAGCGGGCATCATTTCCTCTTTTGCAAAGACCATGAGGCCCCCTGGTGATGCTTGTTACAGCTTAGGATCGCGGGGCAGAAGCTCAAATTGCATCGTGAGGGACGATTCTCCTTGGGAAGCAGCTCTGCACCACGAGGGAACGACGCCGTGCACGCGCACCTGCAGACACCCGCTCCACGATGGCAACTTCCCGATTCTCTTTGTAAAAGTCACTCTTAGACCCATTAGCTGGTCCTGGAGCCACAGATCACTGGCAGAGCCACTCCCAGCTTCTCCTCGTCCACTCCGAACTGTGAGAGCTTGGGAATTTAGTTTCCCCCAACTGAAAGATGGTTGTTTTAACCCACTGGCAAGTATGGATGCTCAGCAATGTTTTTAAAATCACACGATGCTGCTAATACACACTATGCAGCTACCACACACAGCTAACAGGTCACACTTGGACATATTTGCCTTTTTAATGAGAAATAGTACACTGCATAGACAACCAGAGTGCCCCCCCCACACACTGGAACTGAGCTTTAATCAGAAGTTGATATGGGCTTTTACTACATAGGTATATGCCCAAAATAATATGCCAGACTACTATGTGTTAAAGATTTATAAAAAGATTACCTTATTCCATGACCTCCTCAACTCTGTTACTTGCTAATAACATTGGGTTTTAAGATTTAAACATATTAGCAGTGTAGCTTTTGTATGGATTACAAGATTGAGTTAGGCTCAGTAATTCTAATTGCTAATAAAATATTCTTTGGGTCTGGAGAGGAGTGCACAGTCTGCCAGGCTCCTGTGTCCCAAGTTCTAGCTCAGATCCGCGAAGGAGCAAATTATTTCTCAGACTCACACAAAGCCCTCAGGGTTTCTTCCCTAGAAGTGGAAGGAAAACTGTGTGATGAATCTTCCCCCACTTAAAGACTGCATCTCAAGAACTGGAAAGAATAATTTTTATTTTTGGCAAATAGCTATTTCCCAGAGAGAGCAATTAAGGGGTTGAGAAAGGAAGGGAAACAAGTTACCAGAACTAAAAATTGATTCTATAGTTCTTCTCAAACATAAATTACTACATTAAAGGTTTAAAATAACTCTGACCGCAATCATAAGATAGCCCTCCCAGCTCCTTAGTCTTGCACTGAAACGGCTTTGTAGTCCAGATTTTAAGGTACAGAGTGTGGCTTTGTGGCTTACAGGGGAAAAAACCCTTTCTGCTCAACATAATAAGCACATACACCCTCTATATTTAGAGCGCTCTCCGTGGTGGTGGGGGGTTCAGACTCACAGCTCCATGCACCAGGCAAACACTGCATCGGGAGCAGGTCCTATCGCAGAGATAGTCGTGAAGGTGAATTTTATTTTCCTTTTGAAATGGTTTGGTATTTTCCACTGTATTTAAGAAAATGAGAATTTAATTTTATATTCAGGGAAAGAAAGAATGAGAGAAAGAAATGTGATTAGAAAGTAGTCATTCTTCAGAGCCATTTTGGGAACACACTCTCTCTCCTGTACTCGGCCTTAGCTTGAGGAGCTTTCTTTTCTTCTGCTAGACACCCCCCCGCCTCCACCACCCCATTCCACCAGTTCAGAAAAAGAAAACCAACGAACAGAACAGCAGCAACAGACCCGGTGGTCTTCACAGGAAGGCTGTGTGGAAGGAGGAAGCAATGCGCCTTGCTGTTGAGCACTTCCTGTGTCCCCCAAGGCCTGAGGTCTTCTGGCAGCTTTGGGCCCAGGCGAGCTTCCATCTCAGACTCACGAGACAGCAGAAGCCTGGAGGACTTGGGTCCCACGGCCAGAGTGACAGGGCCCAAGTGCTGAGTCACCATTCAAACATTCTCGTTCCCGTTTGGTGGCCCAGTGTCCTGGTTAGCACAAGGCTGGCTAACCGGCCCTTTCTCACCCAAATCTGCCCCCTGAAGAGTTCCCTCTGGCTAGCGCCTTGGTAATGGGATTATTCTGAGACATGATCTTGCTATATTGGCAGGATCCTAACGGCATTTGAGTTGTCATCAATTCTTGGCGAGAAATAAAGACATCTAGTAGCTGATTATCCACTTCCAAAAGCAAAAAACAAAACTTCATTATACTTGTTCTCCCTTTTGAAATACAACAAAGAATGAAAACTCTCCTTCACCACTGCGCTGCCCAGGAATACTGAAAGAATGATTAGGTCAGTACGCAGTGGGTCCTCCGGGACCTGCCTAAGTCCAGCATAAATACACGGCACAGCCATTTCGTATGACAAGCTGACTTGTTCTTTCCTCACCGCCATACTGATGTGCTATTTGTAGCCACATTAGTTATCCTTGCTGAAAAGTGCAAGTGTTTTCTTTCATTTAGTCAACCAGAGCCGAGATAGCAATTTCATCAGTCACGTGGACGAGTGTCGTGCGTCTCCATCTGTTACACCGCCAGCCTTCACATCAACACAAGAGGCAAAATACTTACTTAACACCCAGGTGTGTACGCACACAAATATGAGACTGGTTCTTAGAGAACAGACACTAATGAGGTGCTCTTAGAAAGTTTCCAAGCAAGATTCAGCCAACAATCTTCAAGCACCCTTTGTTCTCTAGGAAATAACACGTTCTTGTTCACTAAATTAAAACATACTGAATCATATCCACATTCAAAGTGTGGAACTGAAAGAAATTTTTATTGAAAAATCTTTTTTATTATTAAAAGCCAAGTTATATTTAAAGCTAAGTATATTTACACAATTTTGCGCATATATATAGATACACACACACACACACACACACACACACACACACACAGAGCGATACCTCAGTTCATGAACTCAATTCTCTCCATGATTCTGGTCACAAACTAAACCGAAGAGAACTGAATCAAATTTCCCTATACGCTCAACACGAACCTAACCACTGAATTTGATTTGGTTCTCTTCCAGCTCAGTTTGCAGCCAGAATTGTGGAAAGAACCAAGTTCGTGAACAGAAGCACCATTCTTTATATTAATAGAATCTTGAGTAGGATATATGCATGTGGGTCTATATAGACCTATAAAAAATATATATAGACCTATATACATCATACATATATATTCTATATATGTATATACTCCATACATGCATATATATGTAGTTATGTGCATATAAATACACACATTTTACATATGTATATTTTACATGCTGCAGTACATATGAGATGAAGGAATGTACCACAATTATTTGCCCTTAAAAATGCTTATACGGGAACATGGAGTAGTAGGTTAGATGTGGGTCTGTGCACCTGTGGGTGCATGCGATATACATTCACATATTTTCCTACAGGAGGTAAATGCAGCTTTATGAACTACTGAGGAGCTCTCACACGTTTCCTGCATCAGCCTCACACCCTGGGGACACAGTGTAAAAACGCGAGACACGGTTCCCAGCTTGCCGCTGATGGAGTCGGGAGACCAGGAGGTCACAGACCAACATAATGAGCTACTTAGAGGAGAAGTCTCCCATACAAAATCATAAAACATGTAGCCAACCACAACATTTTTCTTCCATTACTCACAGGGAGGAGAAGGGTTGGGCGGGTGTCTTGGTTAGCACAGGTATGTCCCAGGGAAGGTCCCCAAGCAATCAGCCTCATTTCTGGCCTGTGTCCCTTTCCACCCAAGACTCTTGCCCTCGTCACCGCTGTTTAAAATACGGAAATTGCACTGTTATTGCTGTTTAGGACCCTAAGAGCTGGAACACCCCAGACCCCAGGAGCTCTAAGGTCTTCTACAGCCCCACTTCTCAGTGCCAGAGTCCAGCCTGAATGAGCCTTGTTCTACTAAACAGTCTGAGAGTTGCTCGTGCTTCTCCCAAGCCTTTCACCTGTAAGGAGAGCCAGGGGAGACAAGTGATTTCTGAAAGGACACGCAGCTGAACGCGGCCCAGCGGAACTGGCTTGCCAGTGACTGCCTGACGCCCGCATGCCTGTGACGCAACGGCAGGAGCTTCTCCACCCGAGGCCAGGAGCCTCGGTCCCCATCCCTACGCAGGGGCCTCCTAGGGACTCCACAGACAGGTGGCGTCTCCCAGCACAGGGCCATCCAGACGCGTGTGTGTGCTCCTCCCAGACAGTGCCTTCGGGCCCCGAGGGATTTGTTTGGCTCCCTTATCGGCCACATCAATTTTCCGGTCTTTTCCTTCTGTGAGATGAATTCTTATCTGGAAAATCGTCGTGTTGATTACACTGCCCTCACAGTCGCAGAAGTCTGTTGTGACGGTCAGACTCAATGCAGGAAAGAACGGACATCAAGACGCTTGGTCAGAGGCGCGGCAGCATGCTCGGGAGGGAGAGGAAGTACAGAGTCTGTTAGGGGCGTGAGTCCCTGGTGTGACTGCAAGACGGCAATGAACACACAGTATCATCCGTCGTATTATTTCTTCCTCCAATCCAGATTCGTAGCCCCGAAAGAAGCAGTGTGTGAGAAGCTGCCTGTGAGAAAGAAGAGAAGGTTCTGGGCTCTTACGGCTCTAGGCAGATTGCTCGCCCTCTCTGTGCCTCTGCTTCTTTACGTAATACAAAGGAAAATAATGCTTTTACATCCTGCTATTGTTTGAGGATTAAACAAGAAAAATCATGAATGTACTTTTACAAAACAGCAAAGATCTAATGGAAAAAGTAGATTTAAAGTCCTTCAGTAGTCATGACTGTGCAAGGTGGGATCAATTATGAGGCACCTGGTTTCCCAACACTTATTAGCACTCTGACTACGGATGAGTCACTTAGCTACCCCGAGCCTTGGCTTCCTCCTCGTAAGGCAAATACCATCATGTCTATTCCAAGGCTGTTCTGTCAAACGAGCCTGAAAGGGTTTTGTGAATGGTACTCATACAAATAGAAAGGCTTTCTGCAAGTAGAGCACAGATGTCTGATTGATATGGTCTGTACAACGCTAAGGAGTTTTGCAAGTTTTCATTCACAGGTGTCTTCCCTTTAACACCATCTCACGGTATCACGTGCTATAGAGCAGCCATCAGGTCCGGAAATAAATAAAAACATTTCGTTGTATTTTAATGACGGTCAGAAAGCCATTTATTGTGAATATTCGCTGATCTCTCCAGACTTTATGGCTCTTGGTGTAAAGAAATTTCCTTTGTGAATGTGCTAATTGTTTCAGAGTGTCAGAGGAAGTCTGTCCTTGAGCAACCGTAAGCAGAAATGTCTGTCTTTGGGATTTTGAAGGTGAGTGGACCCTGGATTGCAGGTCCTATGACGAACAGCATGGGAGCCTGAAGGAGGGAGCCTGAAGGAGGGAGCCTGAAGGAGGGGACTTCCAGATATCTTCTGTAAAAACCCTGCGAGCAGGACGGGTCTGGGCACAGGGGTGGGAGGCGGATAGCAGGAGGGAAACAAAGACCTTGGCTCAACAGTCCATCCTTGTATTTAACACAGCGCCTGGCTTCCAAGTAGACCACTAAAGTGTGAAACGATCCACTCTATGAAAGCACCCATCACCTCCCAGGATCACAGGGACCCGGGAAGTAGCAATATTGTAAGTGTTCATGGTTTTATTTTTCACCTAATAGCTGGTCTAAAAGACTGATAAACAGTGCCGAAGTACTCAAATTACTCACAATAATTATCAACACAGAGTTAGGAATTGTCACGGCAGAACAGAAGATCGCTTATTCAGATGATTCACTGGTGGAAACTCAGTGAGCCTGCAGAAGAGGCCTCAGCCAGCGCGGTTCTCTGAGACACACAGAACGACACCGAGAACTCTGTACAACTTGGGGACTTGGTATTTCTTTATTTAATACATAACTAAGAAAGCTCCCTAGATGCCTGCTGGACACATGCAATCCTCCAAATGTGGAGTCCCTTGAGATGTCTGACTTCCTGTGAATTTCACCGTGAACACATCAACAACCACCAGGCAGGGGACATGCATCGGGGAGCCACGTCACTAAGGGTACGACACGGGGCCGAGGCTCTGGAGCTGTGTGGTTTCTAAATGGGAGGGAGGCTCCGCCAAGGAAGCTTCCAGAACACACATTCAAGCACGGAAGAAGTTGTTTCTCTCTGGAGAAAACAGATGCTGAAGTCGGTGAGAGCAGTGAGTGGCTTTTGCGTGTTTTTCACTGTACTCCACAGTGAGAGGCGTACTGTCATAGGGACAGGGGAACAATACCACACACACACACACACACACACACACACAGGTGCATGCACATGTGTATACATGTGAGAAACAGGGTTTCATACAGCAACACTTAGCCCAGGATCACAGAGAAGCCTGGAGTGCAGGTTTCCGAGCCGTCACGACCTACACGGGCCACTTCTGCTCCACTCACACGAGAAGGCTGCCTCAGGGCTGGTGTTTTATCCCACTTACTATAGTCATAACACTGAATCGAAGGCACCGAGTACTGTGTGTCATGTTCTTGCCGTGTGCCTGGTGAAATGCTACACTGTCTGCTCACGGCGTCGCAAGTCCAGGGCCGTCCCAGAGCCGGGCGCCCGCTTCCTTGTGACGCACCTGGAGCTCCCCTGTGCTGTGTGCCAGGAGGTGGGCCTGGGCTACATGTCAGGCTCTTCTGATACTTGCTGAGAATTAGGAATGATGAATCACCAGGACATCAAAGGGTCGTCTCTGAAGGACAGACGTGCCTACTCCTGAAGAGACCGTCACAAAGGTACTGCCGGCACCTAGAATATGTTTGCTTTTTTTAAAAAAAAGAAAGGTCTTTGCATATGAAGTGCTATAAATGCAACATAGTCATCTGTAGAAAATAACGTTTCTTCCAACAAAGTTTGTGTTATGATTTGAAGATACCGATTACAGAGATTATTTTCCTAGCTTTGTACACAAACGCTTAAACTGGGCAGATTCAGGCCGATGGTGGACATCAGTGACACATCAGTGATAAGTTTCTTCTCAGACGGTCCATGGGGCTTGCCTCGGTGGCCGCATGCTCTCCAGCTCCTCATGCGTCCCCAGAGCTGGTCTGGTGACCAACAGGATAAGACAGGGGAGACGGCGCAGCATTTCAGTACTTGGTCCTACAAGACACTGCAACTTCCACTTTGCCTCGGTCTCTGTCGGTCCCTCTCTAGCCTCATTGTGAGAAGCTCCACGGAGAGAACCAAAGTCACCCTACACTGAGCGGGAAGCCGGGAAGGGACCCTCCTGCCTCCTGTCTTGGTTGTCTTTGAAGGGACCCAGCTAGACAAGGGGTCCCAAGGCCTACCTCCCAACCACGGTGATGACAGAAGTCTGCCAGTTAAGCCTCCTACATTTTGCCGTAGTTGGTTAGGCAACTATAGACACAGCACGGCTTGAGCCTGGCAGGAGGCCAGGTCATAGCACAGCATCTGTAGTAGTAAAAACAGTGTCTGAGTAATGGGACATCGGGCTGGAAAATTAGTCCAAAAAGAAAAGAAAGCTGAGCCATGCCTGGCACGGAGGTCTGATCATCGACTAGGCTTTTGAGTCAGGCGCAGAGCGGCAGCTGAGGCCTGCAGGGCACCAACAGACCTCCGTGCTCTCAGTCACCTGCCAGCCTCGTCTCTCATCTCTCTGCCTCCCCGTCGCCCCCATTCTCCCCCATCATCGGCGGATCTAAAGAGCCCACCGCTCGAAGCTGAACCAGAAGAGAATTCAGGTTTACATGTGCAGGTTCGGCCAGCCTCGGTGGCTCACGAGTCACACTGAGCTTGGCACCAGGCACGACCGCCCCTCTGCCCTCGTGTGGCCACCCAGCTCCCAGCCCGGCCCTCAGGGTCACTGAGTCCCACCCCACCTGCCCCGGCCCCCTCCCCATCCACTCTCACCAAGGCACCAGCCAAGGGCTCCCCACTTCTCTCTGGCTGTTTTCTTTCTCTCGGAGATACTGTTTATTCAATAAATTCTGACTTTTTGGACCTCAAGGAGCGCTATAAGCTGAAATAAATATTTTATTATTGAAAATATATGTGTATTTTATCTGTGTAACATGGACCCAAACAGAAATTACTAGGGGTAAGAAAAAAACAACTTTTGAGTTGTTACATAGGGTTAGGATTGCATTTGCGTATTTACTCATTGAAACAGCATTTCTCGGCTTCAGAATTGGAGACTTCCGGGGCCGGATGATGTCCTGCTGTGTGCGTGGGGCAAACCGTGCCTGGCCGGAAACTGCTGATATAAATCAATGCTGCAATTTCCATTTTATAAAACATATCAGAAAGTAATTTCAGGAGATGCGAGATCATCGGGAGGCAACTGCTCTCCTGCTGACCCCCAATCATGTCATATCGTAAAACTAAATGTGTCTCATTCTTATCCTGCATTCTAACAGAAGGCAAAGATGGAAACTACTGATTTTAATTTTAGCTGCTATTAACTGATCAGATAGTTGAAATGTGGCCACATTTACAAAACAGAATGAGTGTGTCTCACAGGGCTGGGGGTGGATGGGATGGTGGTTGATATCTCTCAAAACGTGTCCCTGAAGGCCAGGGAAAGACAGTCTGGTGGAAACTCAAAGATGCAGCAAGCACTGGGACCCAGCTCCATGGCCTTCTGCTCTCGCGGAAGAGCAAAGCACAAATGCCGCTTGCCCGCTGGCTGGCAGCTCACACGCTGGCACTGACGAGGATAGACTGTCCTCTGGGTTTGTAGCATGGAAGCGGAAGATGGATTTGACCATGGCCTCTGTTAGACATCTGCATGACGCACAGGGAGGGCTGTTCTTCTACCTCGGTTTCTCCATCTTTATCACGGGCACGACACCAAATGATTATGAAGTGCTTTGCTGGGTCTCAGGTGCAAATAAAATGGAATTTAACTTACTGTCATGCTAGAATACCCAAGACCTTTATGGAAACGGGAAATACACGCGGCTGTTGATCTCAGATAGAAAAAGTGATAATCCCAAAGCTGTCAGAACTAAATTTACAAAAAGCTTACGTTGTTGTTTTGATAAGGTGCTAAAAATGGCCTCCTTGACAAAGCGTAAATCCCTTTCCATCTCCTCACTGTTCTTTTCAGTATCTCAATTCCCTATTCTCTTAAGTGGGAATTAACTTCAGTACTATTTTTAGTTAAATTCCAGATAGATTTATTTTCATAAATTGAAGAATGTATTTGGAGATATTTGAAGAAAATGGACAATGTTTGCAGAAACAACTGTCATTTTGCCAATGTATTTGTCAGTCACAGCATAATCTTCAGACACGGAAACTGGATTTTAAAGCATGCTGGAACCTGAGTCTCTGGGAAGTGGATGTTGTTCGCAGTCCTGGTGTCTGAGAATGATCTCATCTGTCTCACTGGAGGATGTTGTGCCAGGTGGAGGGAGTGAATTGAATGCAGTCCATGAGCGATCACTCCTAGAAACATTTCTTCTCCAAAAGACTGCAGTTTACCACTGCAGCCTGAGAAAAGCAAGAGTGGTAAGTTCTACTTGATGGCAGTTTTGGTTTTATGAGCCCCTCGAATGCTCTGTCCCTCGGCACCTGCTGGTGAGCTGGAAGGCTTACGTGCGTTTCCAGATGCCGACCTCACCAGGGAACAACCCAGGCTTTCAGGGAAAATCTGACTTTTTGTGTCTCACGATGAATTGGAAGAACTCAATTAAGTTTAAAGAATGAAATGGATGAACATGATGGTTTTTTTAGTGGCCTCTCATTATTCTCCTAAAAGGATGGCCTAGTTAAAGAGAAATGATTTGGAAGGACACCACTGGTGCTAGCACCCAACTCTTGAAATGCTTTTCTTCTGCAGGGAAATCCAGCTTTTTGGTCCCCTGCCAGCGAGTTTCTGGAGTCAGCAGCCTTTCAGCTGGATGCTTGGAACGCTGACCTTAGTGCCCATTTAAGAAGGTGCAGATTGAGGTTAATGCTTCTTTATACACACTGCTTTGCAAGAGCCTTTCCATCTTTCCATAAAAGCAGCTTGCCAGCGTTTTGCATGGGTTAAGACCAGGTTATTTCCAGTCTAGAAGTATGATTAAATATAGTTGCGGTAAGTAAATAGGAGACCGAGGAAGCCAACTGTATCAGAGTGTAATACAATGCTGGACAGCAGGTTACCAGACGTATTTGTCAGGAAATTATGAACAGAGCAGGAAGTATCACGTGGACAACGAACTGTCCTTTCCATAGCAAAACTCTCATGAGGACGCACACTTTGAAGACAGACAGTCTAAGCCAACACAGGCTTACGCGTTCAGTGTGCTCCGGCTGGAGGCCGGCTGGGTGTCCTGAAGATCCGCTGTATCCCAGGCTGCTGGCCACAGCCCTGAGTAGGCCCAACCCACCCATGTTCAGCTTGTTAAATTGATGCTGGGCACAGGACTGGTGAGAAGGAGCACCTCTCTTTTGAGAGTACTTATTAGACAAAGGACTACACAGCTACAGACCAAAGAATTGACACACATTCCCCAGCCAGATCCCAAAAGGGACCAGAGAAAGTTTCTCCATGGTTATAAATTCTGCTGGAAATCTAGGTGGTATCAGATGGCATTCAGCTAGAGGGAAAAAAAGTTTAAAGGTTGGGCATGGTGTTGCATGCTTGTGATCTCAGCAATTGGGAGGCTGAGGCAGGAAGATCTCCATGAGTTCAAGCCCAGTTTGGGCTACATAGTGAATTCAAGG
>PVJO010007216.1:0-84776 GCA_004026905.1 Hystrix cristata | reverse complement strand
TAAGTTAATTAAAAACAAAATTTTTAATTTTATTTTGTGAATGTTGCTCATTCACAAAAGCAACTTCTTAAGTGCTCGATAGCCAAGTGTGACCAGCTTCAAAGGGATGCCTGAGACACAAGCCTTTCTGCCGCTGCCGAGTTCTGTTGAGCAGTGCTGATTCATAGAGTACAGCATGGAATAAGAGATTCCACAGCTAAGAGGCTAAAGCCAGGCAACACAGACACTCAGGGCAAAAGATACCGCCTGTCTTAGTGAACCTGAATCATAATTCTCATGTACTCACAATTATCCATGAACTAGTTATTTAGTTTCAATTATAACCACTCCTAGGTGCATGTACCTCAAATTAAATTCAACTGTCTATAACAAAAACACGAGTGAACCATGTTTTAAACACACAAAATTTTCTGTTATGCCAAAGCTCCAGGGTTCAGCAGGCCAGTGCTGGCCCAGTAATCTGATTAGTTCATTGCGCGCCCAGGCTCCTGCCCACCTCCACTGTGTCTCCCTTCGGACTGAACTTGAGTGGCATGGTTTAAAATGGTAGGGGGTGCTCCAGGCTTCACATCTGCCTTCCAACCACTGCAAGGAGAAAAAGAAAGGGGCTACAGGTCCTTCCTTTAAAGATATTCCTTAAATTGCAAACAACATTCCTGCTTGGATCCCACTGTCCAAACGTAAGCATACAGCTGTTCCCACTATCCAAATGTAAGCATACAGCAGTTCCTAGCCACAAGGGAAGCTGAGGAATATATTTATTCTGATAGCTAGAAAATCGGGGATTTAGTGCTATGGCAGGAAAAGAGAATGACTATGGAAAAGCTTCTAGGTGTCTCTGCCACACTAATAGTTTTGAAAATGGAAAAATAAAAAGAGGTTAAAGAGAATTATTGTCCCATGTGCAAGCCACGCTGGTAACAAGCTGATGAAAAAAATTTAAATATTGAATAAATGAAAATCTCTAAGTTTTGTGGGAACTTGGTGATCACTTAAGAGCTATGATTTAAGGAAGGCTGCTCCATTTCTAACCTTGCTCACAGTGTTCAAAATTCATTATCTCATGTGGCTAGAAATGTCATCACCTACAGATTTAGCTCACTTACAAAGTCTTTACAAAATGTGAACATTCCTGGTTATGGTAAAAATTGATTCTCAGTTACCAATTAGTGAAGTCCAATTTTCGATCTCCAAAGACAGAAGGATTGACTTTATTGGACTTTTGTGAAGGAATGGGATACACAAAGAAGTACTTTGACAGATTTTGGGTTGGGAAGGCATGGAGCGTTCCACAGAGTGGGTGAGGATACCTAGACTACTGGCAATATGGGGAGAAGAGGAGGGAAGATCAGAGGGTGGAAGGAGAAGAAAGAATGAAGGGAACAAACATTCCAGTAAGAGCTGCAAAGACATCAAAGATGAAATTTCATCAGCTTGCCTACAATTGACCATGAACGTTACAATATGTATGTGATTTTTTAGCAAAATATTCAAGGCAAGTGCCATTTCTTACTATTTAGAAAGTAAAAGACATAATGAGGCTCAACACAATGCTCACTTAAACTAATAACATTTTGTACTCAACAAAAGCAAAAGAAATTGTATTGTCTGAACTCCAAAGCGTCTCTCTTGGTATTCTGGAGCAGTTAATTCATTTATGTTTCACCTTAACTATCATTTTTTCAAGAACATCTATTTGATAACAGTAATAATAACAATGATAACATTTGCCAAGAACCTGAAGGAAGGCACATCTGCTAGTTCATTTCACTTTCATGACATCTCTGAGGTTAGATACTGTTCTATCGCTTTTACAGAGAAGGAAACTGAGGCTCAGAAAGTCCATGAATTGCCCAGAGTAACACAGCTCGCAGTAGCAGGGCCAGGCTCCAGACCTAGCAAAGCCAAGCTCAGATTCTGTGCTCTTCATCCTTGCTCTGACACTGTACTCCACTCGGTGTTTGGCAGAAAAAGAAACGATTCACATTAAGAACAAAAGGGGCACCAAATCAGGGTGAGTGCTCCGGACCCCTTTCTCAGTGAGGACCTCTCTGTGAGCCTAACATCACCGCCGACTGCTCTGCGTGCCCAGTAGGGAGCAGGCCGCAGCTTCCTCCTGAAACCTTCAGTGTCTTTCTCCCTGCTTCCCTGCCTTACCCTACCCCCAGCCGTCCCCACCCCTCCCCCTCCTCCAGCAGCAACCAAGGTGTTTTGTCAATGGTGTCACCTAGTGGTTGGAAAGAGGAACTCATTTGTTTGGTTTTTGCTTTCTACACCTGATCCTTTTTCCTCTCTCTTGGCCGGCTTTTAGGGCAGAATATACTCACTCCCGTTAAGTCATCACTTATGAGTCATTGAATTCTAGCTTAATCCTTTTTACTCATACATTCATCCCCCTTTAGCTTCTTCTCTTCTCTTTGCTCCTGAAGGAAGACCTCTCTCCCTGTCATCATTTACTTCACTGTTCAGAAAGTCGACCAATCATCAGGAAATAGTGGGTTCCAGAGTCAGACAGAACTAGATTTGAATTTCAGATCCATCCACAACATGAGTTGTGAGACTTTGAATAAGTTACATAACCTCTCAAAGTCTCAGTTTTCAAATCTATAGAGTGGAGTAAATTACCTACTTTGCAGAGTGGTTATAAGAATAAGATTAACTAAACTAACTTTAGAAAAGCATTAATACCTGTCTGTACATAAAGGCACTTAATGAATATCACCATGCTACCATGAATGCACAACATAATTATGCTACTGTCGCCAAAAAAATGAAAAGCCAGACTTTTAGGTTAAACCAGTTCTGCCAAATATAACGATTAAAATCTTTTAAAGAAGTTGCCATCAATAACTCAATAAGTGTTCATTACTTGCTGGTTATTCTTCTTGTTATAAATATATGGTATTTTTTCTTCATGATAAATGAATCAAAAATTTATTGGATAACCTATATATATATAACTATCATTTATAAACACTATTTCTATGCAAAAGTTCATTCTAAATTCCAAAGAACCATAAATTAAGAATTTATTCTAGTTTGTGTTGCTTTTGTTTTTTTCTGTTTTGTTTTGTTGGTTTTTTGAGACAGGGTTTTGCTATGTAGTTCAGGCTGGCCTGGAACCCACTGTGTAGCTCAGGTTGGCCTCAAACACATGGCCATCCTGTTGCTTCAGCCTTCTGAGTGATGGGATTACAGGCATGTGCCACCATGCCCAGCAAGTTTGGGTTTTAAAGTTGTAGGAAGCTTTAAAGTAAGTGAATCCAAAGGTTAAGAGCACACTTTAGCTTTTTCCAATGGAAGTTAGAACTTCTAATGGTTCTGCTCGCAAAATAGAGTAGAAAGTGTTTGCTAGTATATAGGAAGAAGTGTTCAAATTCTATATGCTCTAAGAAGCCTTGATTATTATTCTTAAGTATATTTTGTCATTCTGGTTAAACACAGATTTGGTTACAGGAGCCTACGACCTAGAATTGAAAAATGTATGCAGATTGCTGATCTATGTTATTTACCAAAATGTAATGTTGCCAAATCAATTCATTAGAAAGGGGACAATCTTTTCAATAAATTAGAGTAATTGGCTATCCAGATGCAAAAGAATGAATTTTGACCCAGAATTTATACCATACATAAAAATTAACCTATCTAGGTCATAGGATTAAATGTAAGAACTAAAACCACAAGCTTCTGTAACAAAAGATCAAAGAAAAAAATCCTGTGATTTTGGATTGAGCAGTGATTTTAGACATGATCCAAAAACCATGATACAAAAAGACAAGCTTGATAAATCGAACTTCATCAATATTGAAAACTTCAAAAACAAATATTGAAAACTTGTATTCATTAAAGACACTGGAAGGAAAATGAAAAAAAAAAAAGCCACGGGTTGATAAAAACTATTTACCAAACACATCTGATATACAGTTTGAATAAAAAATACATGGATGAATTTCAAATGTCAATGATAAGACAAACACTCCAAGTTAAAAATAGACAAAATACTTAACATCTCACCAAACAAGATATACAACTGTGTTACACAAGCACATTAATCACCAAGTAAATGCTAACTAAAACCACAATGAGAGTACAATTCAGGCTGATGGACACTCCCCTCCACTCACCTAAACCCAGACGACGCCCCAGAGCTGACCTTCCCAACCTTTGTCCCAAGGTCTACTACCTGGAGGTAGAGATATGACATACGTACACCATGTCTGGTATGACTCCTGCATGACCTATAATAACCTTACTGGACTCTGAGCTCACTAATGGCTCATGCATACGGGCCTCGTCTCATACATCCCATTACAACACAGTGACTTATGGGAAAACACATGCACAGTAGACACAGCTGACAGGACTCAGCACCCTGTCAATTACATGGTCAACCATGCACTGAAAGATCAATGGGAAGCACACTAGACCGGGTACAAAGTTTGAAATTCTTTAACCTAACATTTTCAGTGCTTGTGCTGTTTTCCTTTCCACTGGTGTGGGCCCACTCACTGTGAATGTGCCATCGCCTAATTAAAGTTCATTAAACTCTGCTGCTTTTTCTTTACTGTCTCATGCCCCATCCAATTCTTTGTCACACACAAGAACCCAGAAAACTGTCCAGAATTCCATCACCCATGGCAAAAGTGAAATACTACTACATATAATATTAGATTAGCAAAAAACAAAAAAATGACAATATCAAGTGCCGACATAGATACTGCACAATTAGAACTTTCATGCATTTCTCCTAGAATAGAAAAATGGTTCTGCCACTTAGTGGAAACAGTTTGGAAATTTTTTAAAAATTTATACACACACTACCACATAACCCCACAACACCCTTGTAGATACAAAATAAAAGAAAACATATGTTCAAATAAAAATCTGAATATGAGTGTTTATAGTGGCTTTAGTCATAGTCACTAAAACGGGAAACAGCTCATATGTCACTTAACTAGTGAGTGGATAAACACACCGACGGAGCTTAGGGAAACACACTGATGAACAAACACACAGCCACAAAACATGACTGTGGAGGCCAGAACATGCTGTCCCAAAATATGTCTTCGTAGTGTATCAGTCAGTCTGAGCTAGTCATTTTAAGAAACTACAGATTTAGAATTAGTCTTTGAAAAGTTGTTCTTTTGCAGGAGAAATACACATCTGTAATGAGACTCTCCATTCGCATTTGTGGGGGGTTCTCCCTCTGTGCACCCCAAAGAGAAGGATGACTGCATCATTCAAGACTCAATCAGTGGCAAAGACATTGACAAACCTCACCTACCTCCCCTACCTCCCTTTCCCGGCTTAACTAGACCTTCGCCCACACCCTTCTTTCTTTCTTTCAGAGGAGAAAGGTATTTAAGACGAAAATTTAAATTTTTTTTGAAGTCTACTCTAAAGATTCACTCATTTCTCAGGGTTTTCTTCCTTTTATGCTATGTGCTATGCATTTACAGTAAAAATAAGTATAAACATAAACAGTTAAGATAAAAAAATGCACTTACAGTAAAAGACATACTTCCTTTAACGCCTTTCACAATACTCCCCCTGGCTTCAAATACACTTAACTCATTATCCTTGAGACTTTCTGATGCAGTTCTGGAAGTCCTCTTTTCTGCGTGTCTTTTCACAGCTGCCTCAATATCCTAAATAGATTCAAAATGTTTATGGAAATTTCTGTCAAAAAAAAATATTATGATGTGTCCTCATTCACCTTATTCACTGGATTTAGCACCATGTGATTTCTGGTTCTGCCTCAAAGTCAAAATGGCTACAAAATATAAACATTTCGCATGAATTCGGGGTATCAAGGCAGCCACAACAGCACAAATAAAAACACTCACGAAAGAAAACTGTCTCAAAAAGTGAAAATAATAATGAGATAAGTAGGTTCAAAGTGGGAAGGAATATTTTGAGAAGGTTTAATGGCAATATGTCTTTTATTGTAATAAATTTTTAAATATCCACTGTAGATTTTTATCATACCATAGTGATACATACATATTAATATACTTCTTTTTTTCTCTTATAGTCTTTCTTTTTTTAACAAGGATTTCCAGTTAAGAACCATGAAGGGTAAGGAGAAAACTATCCCTCCTCCCTACAAAATTGTGGTGCATCAAAATGTATAGTAGGAAAAAATAATTTTCTCTCTCCCCTTCATGTAACGGCAGCCACTCCTTGTGAGTTGTCCTTTGCGGAATTCCTCCCCCTCCCTTCACCTGGCATTCTAAATTCTGATGAAAAACTGCACCTGAAAGACTAAGACATTAACTGCTAAATAATTTTTTCCAGATTTACAGAACCCAGAACCTCTAGCAACTTTCAGATTATACCAGATAGTATTAAATGATGCTTAATTTGCAGGAAAAAAATGTGTTTGTCTACAGAATTGTAAGAAGTAGGCCCAGGTCAACTGTGATATTCTGGCTGAAGAATAAAAAAAAACACACTCTGGGGGGCTGGGGATTTAGCTCAGCGGTTAGAGTGCTTGCCTAGCAAGCACAAGGCCCTGAGTTCGATCCCCAGCACCAAAAAAAACAAAAAAAAAACACACAAAAAAACCACACACTCTGGATGACCAAAACCCCACTCGGCATGTAGCCTTCCTCACAGTCCCACTGCAGCTTTTTCCCTTCCCTATAAAGCCCTTTTATCATCTCAAGTAGGTAGAATGGTAGCTCTACCTACTCCATTTTCTCACCATGCCAGCTCCCAGATAAATTCTTTCCTTCCTTCCAACTCATTTCCAAGTACTGCCTTTCAAGTGAGGAACAGACAGACTTGGATTTGGTGCCATTCACAGTTGTCAGCTGCAATGAACCCTTGTGACATAAACCAGATTAAAAAGAGAAAGGCAATCAAAGTTCAATAACTTGTGTACCTCACATATTCAGATGCTCCTTGACAGAGGCTGACCTTCATTTTGTGTCTGTCTCCTTTGTTACCTTAAAACTTTAGGCCAGATCCTTGCTCAGCTCTGCAGCTAACCATGTTACTCATTTAGAAAGTGTCTGTCTAAAAACCGGCAACACAAAGTAGATTAGTTCTAACTTTCCATAACCCATTCTCATCCCTGTTCAAGACCGAGGACATCGAGATGAGACGTATAGGGAAGTTCAGCTACCAGTGGGTGCCAATTCATTGTCTTAAACCTACGGTCACCTTGGATTCCACAGAGAGTCTGCAAAACTAAGACTGCCCCAAACAAAAATAATCATCTTGTGGCAAAGAGATTGCCTCCTCAGACGAGAAGGACGTCTCTGGAACCACTTTGCAAAACCGGAACTGAGATGATGGTCAGCCAGTCCCTATCCTTCCCTAACATACCCATAAAAGCTGGTCTTACTCCTCTCTTAAGGGGCCAGTCCGATCTCCTCCGTTGGAGCTGTGCTCCCGTCTGCAGTCCAAGCTGAAGTTTCCTCCCCCATTCGCTCTTACTTTCTGACGCTGCCTAATAAATCAGCCTATGCCTCTCCTTGACCCATCCTGAAATGCTTTTCTGCAAGGATACATCAAGAACCTGCCTGGGTCCCACTGAGTTCCCCCACCATCCTTTAGGGTGCCTCCACCGACCCTGCACAGTGACAAACCTACCGACCATCACAGCTTAGCCACGCAGTACATTATAGGGCATCAGTTCTTTATTCTCATGATTGTATGGCTGACACTGAGCTGAAGCTTACCGCCACTGCCCAAAATGATGAGACTACCATACTCCATAGCACTAGCTTGGCAAACATAAAATTCAAAGTCCAGTTTCTACTAAATGTATATCACATTCGCACCATTGTAAAGGTGAAAACTCCAAGCCAAGCATTCACTAGTCAGGAGCCATCTGTACACAGGAGAAACCCAATGAAAAATTAGTAAAACTCAAAGAAATCCTCTGCATCCAGGCCTAAATACCATAATCAACTGTAATGAAGAAAGAAGAATGCACAGGTTTTGAGGTGGGCTAATGTGCATATGACCAGGAAAAGCATGATAAACAAGGGTCAGGTTTGTTGTACAGATTTAAGTAAGTCTTCTCTATTCCAAAGAGTTTCCAATGATTTAGTTATCCTTGTCTTCCTGGTACAAAGAGGAGACACGCTTACAAATGGAGATTTCCTTTGCAGATGTAAATTTCCCTCGCTTAACAGTAATTTCTGTTCTGTTTTTTTGTAGTTTCTCAAAATAGTGGGTTTAAGAAATTTGGGGGGTCCTGCAGATCTGTGGCAGGGTAATGTCAGTAATGTCATTCACGAGCCGTGCGTCTCAACCTGTACCAACTGTCTGGTTTTCTTGAATGCAGAAGTCATCCCCTGGTGCCCTGAGATTGCAGCAGTCTAAGTATTCACCTAGTTTTACCTCATCTTGAGAGCTGGGCCTGCGGGAAATAGGTGAGGGAAGGTGAAATTCAGTTGACCTCTGACTTTTGTTGGCTTGATCTCAAATAACCATTAGACTTACTTTAATAGATCATATTGCTCCCTATCAGGTCTAATTTTAGAGTTTTTTAATAGCTTATATCATTCAGCAACCTCTTAAACTTGAATGCTGTTGTTGGAACATCTACCTGGTGGCCCTGGTGGTCAGCCACGAGAAGATTCAAGTCAATGTTTCAACGCAGTTTAGAGACCAAAATACGCTTTTGGTTGTTTTGGCCCACAGCTGTTAATTAACTTCCCTTGTCTCTTCCCACTCTCCATCCTCTAGCCCTCGTAATTAAATTTAGGACATCTCAGAATTTCTCCCTCAACACTATTCAGTAGTAAAAAGAACAAACCACTGGCTCATAAAACATCACGATGAATCCCAAATGTATTACTCTGAGTGACAGGAACCAGACTCAACACACACACGTTTTACAATCCCTCTTGGACAGCACTGTGGAAAAGGGAAAACTATAGAACAGAAGGCAGGTCAGTGGTTGGTCAGAAGCTAGGGATCATGCTCATAAAAGAACTTTGGAGATGATAGAAACATTCCATGTCTTGATTTTTGTGGTCATTACATGAAGACATCCATTTTCACTGTGCACAAAAAGGGTAAATTATTATGTTACATTATATAATACATGGGATATAATATATAATGATTCAATATATCATACATTATATTGATGTATTATGTTAATTAAATAATCATACAATGATCCAGTATAATATATAAATACCAAATCGTATAAATAAAATACTTAGTTTCATGTTTCCCTTCGGTAGAAAAGTAAAATAAAAACTAAAAACTCATCTATTGAATTCACATGAACAAAATAAATTATTGTAGTTATTAAATGACACACAAAACATATTTTTGAAATGCTGTTAAATAAAGAGCAGGTTGTAAAATGGCAATGAGTTGCAGTGGGAATAGATAGAAAAAAAATTGTACCCAACAGATTTCTCCTAGTGTATCCAATTTATTTGCATATAATTATTTATAGCTGTTTCTTATGATCCTTTGAATTTCTGTAATATCAGTTGCAACATCTTCTCCTTCACTTACAATTTTACTTGAGTCTTCTTCCTTTTTTCTAAGTCTAGCTAAAAGCTTCTCAGTTTTATCTTTTTTAAAAAACTAACTCAGTTTTATTGAAATTTTTTTATTACTTTTTGGTCTATTTCAGGTCTGCTGTTTGTTATTTCCTTTCTTCTGCTAATTCTAGTTTTATACTATTGTCATTAGAAAGAATACTTGGTGGGATTTCAATCTCCTTAAATTTGTAAAGTCTTGTTTTGCAGCACAACATACGATCTGTCTTGGAGAATGTTCCATGTGTTCTTGGAAAGAATGTGTATTCTTGCTTCTGCTGTTACATGGAATATTCTGTCATGACTATTGGGTCCATTTGGCTTAATATGTAGCTGAAATCCAATGTTTCCTTACTGATTTTTTGCCTGGATTATGTATCCATCATCGAAAGTGAGACACTGAAGTTCTCTGCTATCTATTTCTTCCCTCCAATCTACTAATACTTGTTTTATATATTCAGGTGCTAACATGTTGGACACACATATATTTATAAATGTTATATCCTCTAGAATTCACCTCTTTACTCATAATTTCATGACTTTGTCACTTGTGACAATTGTTTTGTTTTGTTTTTGAGATACAATCTTTTTATGTTTTCCAAGCTGGTCAAACTCCTCATTTTAGGGTATCCTCCTGTTTCAGCTTCTTGAACAACTGGAACTATAGGCATGTACCAGCATGCCTGGCTCTTACACAATTTTTTACTACAAAGTCTATTTTGTCTAATATAAGGAGAGCTATCCCTGCTTTCTTCTGAATTCTAATTGCATGAAATATCTATCCATTTCTGCTCCTTCACTTGCAATCTGTGTGTTCTTAACACTAAAGTGAGTCTTTTGTAGGCAGCATATAACTGAATCTTGTTCTCTCAATCAGTTCAGCTCCTCTGTTTTTTTATTAAAGAATTCAGTCTATTTACATTTAAAGTAGTTGTTGGTAGGTAAGGACTTACTATTGATATTTTACCCATTGTTTTTTGTTGTTTTTTGGCTGTTTTTCAGTTCTTTTCTTCCTCTCCTGCTGTCTTGCTGTGTGGTTTGATGGCTTCCTGCAGCGGCATGCTTTGACCACTTTGTCTTTATCTTTCATGTATCTACTACAGGTTTATGCTTTGTAGTTGCCCTGGGGTTTACAAAATATCTTACAGTTGTGACAGTTTATTTTAAGACAACAACAACTTAACTTAGATGGAATACTAAGTTAAATTACTTCATATACCAAGTGGAAAGGGAGTACAAGAAGGGGACACACATGACTAATCCCAATGCCCAAATGTGTCCAGAGTCTATTGGGACTTACCAGGGTCATGATGTTGCCTCTAGAAGTCATTTGAGATAACTTTGAAGACAAATGGAGCACAAATACCCACACTGCAGAGATTGTTCCTGAACCAAAATCACCATAATTTGGTATCGGTCTCAAGATGCTCAAGAGAATTTTTAATTAAAATGATTTTTTCAGTGCAAAAGTAATATATGCCAAATGTTTAACAAGAAAATAATTTTTAAAAGTACTTAGAAAGAAGGAAACTAAAAAATAACCAATAATTTCACCATGTCAAAATAACCACAGTTAAATTTTTGTTATATTTCCCTCCAGACTTTTTCTAGGCATTTGTGTGTAAATTTGCAAACATTTACCTATGAAATTGAAATGCAACCCTACTTTGTAGATAGTTTTTCTACTTAACAATGAAATCATGGAAATTCTTTTTCATGGTAATAGTTTCAGATTCACAGGATTTTTAACATTAGACAAGCCTCTGTACATGGGTATTTAGGTTGATAGAGTTTTACATAAAGCTATAACTGATATATTACTTAGTCACTTGATAACTTTTTTGTATAAAGTATGTAGAAGTGAAAGCTAAATAAAAGTATGTGTGTGTGTGTGTGTGTGTGTGTGTGTGTGTGTGTATACATCTTTCAAAGATGTTTTTGTTTACGTGAAAAGCTGTCCTCCAGAAAGACTGGGTCAACTTATATTACCATTGGCGGTGTAATGCCAGTTTCCTTACTCCCTTGTCAAGAATAGATATTTTTCCCCCTCCACTGGGGATTTGTAACCATGTGATGAATTCAGCCAATATACTCTAGACTGTTGTGTACAACGAGCAATGAATTGCAAGTGCACAAGCAATGAATTGCAAGTGGGAAGCAGCTACATTTATTGAAGATCACAGGATGTTGTGCTCAGGGCAGGTCTCTGCTGACAAAAATATGCCACAAATAGAAAAGTGGTGCCAGGAAGACAGGAAAGCAAAAGCACTGCATACAGAACACAGCACACAGCATATGCAGCACCCCCACCCCCTGCCACTGATAAAACAGGCTTTTGGGATTCAAAGGATATGCACTTCAGCTCAGGTGCCTCCACCAAGACTCTAGGTATGATTGACAGGGAGCTGTGTCATCTCAGGGGCTCTCAACACACATGTCTGTCCCAGAATTCTGATCTTAATTATATGCGTGATATGTAGTACATATTCATGAATGCTTAATAAGGTTTGAGTAGGACGAAGGTGACCAAAGGTTAGGCCAGGAGACCTAACAGACATGTGCTCTTGCCTAGAGCATCAGCGATCACCTGGGCTTCTGTTATGTTCTTCTCTGCTTCTCTGTTATGGCTTGTATCTAGATGTCCCTCCAAAGCTTCTTGCAGTCAAAGGTGGAACTTTTTGGAGGTGACTGGATCTAGGGTGAGTGATACTGGGATCAAGGATACGATGCTGGGATTGATTTACGATACAATGCTAGGATTAAGGTTGCCCCCCCCACCGGGTTTGAGAGCTACCCACCCTCGGAGTGAGTAGCCTTGATAGGATAACAAGGGAAAGAGCATCGCTACTTGTCACTCGCTGCTTCTTTGCTACTTTGCTGCCTTCTGCCTGCCATGAACTGTCTGTCCTCTGGGATGCACCTTTGCTGTGCCACTCTGCCTTAGAGTCAGCCAACTATGAACTGAAACCTCTGCAAACTGTGAGCTGCAATAAACTTTCTTCCTTTAACTTTGAGCATTGGATGTTTTGTCTCAGCAATGAGAAAATTACCTAAGACACTTTCTTAGGACAATGGAAGGAAGAATAGCCCTCACCAGTGGTGGCCAAAAAACCGGGCTCTTCATTATCAGTGAAAGCTCTAACAGGTTCACCATCATTGCCCTAGAGTCCTGTTTAAAATTAAATGGGTAGAAGGGAGTGATTTCCTCAGCCCCACTGTTTCTAATTGTACTAGAATGAACCCGAGGACTTAAACAACCTAAGCAAGTGCTCCACCCCTGAGCCACATCCCCAGGCCTTTTTATTTTATTGCATTTATTTGGCACAGGAAGGTGCTGGGGATAGAACTCAGGGCCTTGTGCTTGCTAGGCAAGTGCTCTACCACTGAGCTAAATTCCCAAACTCCTTTTTATTTTATTTTGAAACTGGGTGCTAAGTTTCCTAGGCTGTCCTCAAACTTACAGGGTAGCTGGGATTACAGGCATGAACTACCACACACAAAAGATATTACTATTTTTAAAAGTACATATTTTTCATTTTAGAAATGAGAAATTATAGTTTTACTTGTGTTTTTAATTATTAGTGAACCTGAACATTTTGCCTGTATTTATTCACCACTGGTATTTTTTCCTTTAGAACTCGAGTTTGCCCAATTTTCCTATGGGTGCTGACATTGTATGAATGAAAGTTTCTTTTCACAATAAAATATACAAGGGAATTCTAACTGACACCAGACTAATGGCAGTTGCCTTGTGACCATTAATCATCGACTAGACTAAGAAACGCACAGCAGATTAATAAAGCATAGTTGTAGGTGTGTCTATGGGGCATATCCACCAGTGACTGACACGTAGGCTAGCAAACTATAAGAGGAAGACGCATACCAGTTGTGGGTGGCACCAACCAATAGGCTGGTAGCCTGCATGGAATAACAGAGAGAGAAGAGAGTTGGCATATGTTTGAGGATCGCCGTTAAATTTGAGAAGCTGTGTCTTTTGCTGCCATAGGCTGGACCCACAGGATGTCAGACTCCAGTTTCTTCAACCTTCCAGTGCAGACTCAGACCAGCAGCTGTTCATGGAACTTCCGGGCCTTCAGTCTCTGATTGGTACTCTATCCTTCCTCCCTCTTGCTCTGCAGCTTCTGTCTTCATGGACTGAGCAGCTACTGGGTCCTCTGGCTCTCCAGGGTGCAGATGCCAGTGTGGACACTCCCGCTTCTGATCCTGTAAACCTACCTAATCCCCTTGTATCTCCTTCCCCCTCCAGGGAACTCTAACTAACACATGCCTGAATCTAAATCATATCACTCCCAAAATCATAGATTAAACAAGAGAACAAATAAATCACACATTCAGGAGAAAGCGAATACTCCATACTTTTAAATTAGCCATACATGGCGAATCAATACTAAATTCCAACAGAGATATTAATAGACTTCTTGCTGCCGCTCTAAGTCAATTGGCATGAAAAGTAGTGGGAAGGAAGCCTTAAGACGCTCTGTAGAAATAGAGAAGAGATGAGTAGAGGACATAGATAAAAACACAGACAAAAATCACACCCAGAAAAATCTATCAATAAGCACTAAAACGATAAATGCAAATCTGGAACTTTGTGGATCATAGAACCAGTTATAGAGAACTTGACAAACTAGAGGTGATGGTCTTGAGGAAACATTACTTCTGAAAGAAATAAAGACAAATAAAGAGATATGACATGGTCTTCTGGTATATGGAAGTGAAGAAAAAGAAATAGGAGAAAAGTCACAGTTCTGCATGGATAAAACAGAATCATGAGACATTCCAATAACTCCACTTTCCCAAACACCATACAATATCATCCATTAAAAAACTACCTCTCTGTACCAACATTAGAGCATGATCTTGCACTAGGAAACATCTACAAAACACCTAAAATAGGAAAAATTAGAACAAATCTATTTAAAGTCACTGCAATAAGAAAACAAAATACGCAAATCAAAATATTTCACCTGATAAAAATTCTCCCCAAAAGCTACAAAACAGGAGAACACTATAACACAGTGTCCAAATGGAACTACATATTCCCAAACATTTATTTTAGGTTTAAAAAAAATACTTAACATCAGAACTCCAAAACCTATTAACAGAAATGTATAAAAAAAGAAGATACAACCAAGATGTATCATGTACAGGTACAAAATAACCATGTTGATTATGATCATTATGTATGCAATGTACCAATACATGTTCTTGGTAAAAAATAATAAAAAAATTAAAAAAAAAAAGAAGATACAGAATAATAGTTCATTGAATACAAAAAAAACATTGAAGAAGAGGGGAGAAGTTTCTTAGAAATAGAGGAAAAAATGACAAAGCACTCAAAGGAATATATTTTCAAATATACAAAGGTAGAAAAATGAATTTAAAAAACAATTTAAAATTAGATGATGGGAAGTAAATTAAAACTACAATGAAATACCATTGCACACACAGAAAATTAACAAACATAAAAGAATGTCAAAGTAGTGCTGAGCACAATAAACAAGTTTTAGAGGAATATGCACAGGATTATGTCACTTATTCAAAGTTCATAAATAGTCAAAATTGAATGATGCATTGTTTAGGAATGCATAAGTAGGTGTTAAAGCAGTAGTTTGCTCTCTGTGGAAGGTAAGAGATGTTTTGGCCATATAATAGGCTTCTCACAGGTAATATTCTAAATTACAGGTAATTAAATTGGATGTTGAGTATATAGCTGTTTAAAATTTTAAATTGTATATAAATAAAACACCTGTGTACATGATACCTGCTACAATTAAGAATTAAGAGGAAGGTATTAGAGTAGAAGCTTAATTGTTTGTGCCTTTTCCTGAAGTGTTAGCCAGATGAAATTTTTAATATTAAAACTTGTACCTCTTGGAAATGAAGAACAAATCAAGCAGGTTGGAAGCCTCAGATTCCCAACGCTGGATAAGAGCTTTTGTTCGTGCTATGTGCCTTGGCTATTTAAGTGACAGATTTTCTCTCTCTGCTATGAGAAATTCATTTATGAAGTCATAACAAACAGAGCTTGCATTGCACTAATAAAGATCTCTGCATATCTCATCTTCTTTCGATTTTTGCTACAACTGTATAACCCCTGGAAGGCCAACTTTCCATCAGCATCCCTGTGTACTAGCTTAAGTATCTGATGCATTTTAGTGGAGAGTTAAATGTATATCAGACTCTAAACCAGCTGGGCCAGCTGCTTCCCACATCTGTCAGCAGGCTCCTGATAACTCCACAAAGCAGAAGAGTGTGTGTGTGTGTGTGTGTGTGTGTGTGTGTGTGTGTGTGAGAGAGAGAGAGAGAGCGAGACCTATTCATATGCAATCAATAAAATGTAAGTAGATAAAGGAAAAAATGAAGGTAAATAGCTAAGTAAACAAGAATGACTATTTTGATGGGATTTTTAATGTATATTCTCAATTAATACAAAGTATCTCAAATTCTTTTTCCCTAAATACTTCCAACATTTATTTAACAATACAAATTCTACATTGGTGTCTTAAATGTGAATTTGTAAGCTTTCACCTTTATTAACTTTCACCTCTTTACATGGTTATGTACCTGCCCCCTAAAATTCCTACACTCAGGAGCTACACTAGTGCATCTCTAATGGTGCATCCTTGCAAACGCATCACTACAAACTCACTCTCTCCTTGAGAAAATTGGTCCTATGTCCTAGCCTGTCAAAGCTCGATAGTTATCCCTGAGTTATAACTCCTCTGTGGTTAGTGGGAATCTGCTAGTTATGCCCATCCAGCATCCCCTTCTTCCTTTGCCATCAGAATTCACTTTGTTATGGAGAATCAATCCCCACTGGCCCATCCTCACTGGGAACGTGATCCAGGGTTCACCAATCAAACTAATCCATAAGCCAGATGCAGTATGGGAAATAATCACCAACCAAGCCAATCATATTCTTCTCCCAGATTTTTCTGCCAGATTTACAGGAAAGATTTTCTCCACCTTAGAGTCTCATTAAGGTACAGTATGAGTCTGCCTTCTAGTAGCCCTTTGTTCATCACCTGAAGACTGATGACCGAGAGATAGAGAGCAAGATTGGCCTTGAACACGTAATTGAGCTCTGTGATACAGCCATGCCTGAGGCAGGACTCGATCCCAGGATTGCTCAGTTATGAGTCCCAGAAAGTCCCCTTCTATTCCCAAGGGATCTAAAATTTGCTTTGGTGCATTTTAACTAAGAAGTACTACAGCACAGAAACATTAAACACCATTGGATTCAGTGGGACATCATGAAAACTTGGTGGAATGCAAGATGCTGGCTTTAGAGGCACAGAAACAACTGAATTTTGTCTCAGGGAAGGTCTGCAGCCATCTGGATGCCCAGCAATGGAGGCAGGTGTGCAGCAGATGCACACATTTAATGAGGAAAGGACAGGCAGACAGAAAATCACACCTCTCGGACCCTTTAATTAGAGAATTCTTTCAATATTTGCACACATAATATCTTCACTGCCAAATCAACAAAACGTGATTTTGATATGGACCTGTGTTGAGAATTTTCTGTTTCTCATGTAACATTCTTTGAACCTGCCAGCGGCCCCACCCTGGAAATGAGAAACCCAAATAGAGCACGAATTGTGGGCCCTCCTTCGTCCCATCATGTTTTCTGAAGGGAAGAGAAAACAGCTCCACCTAAGGAATGAAAACTTAAAATCCCCCAGAAACAAGAGCTCCCTGAGATGAGAAGACAGAGGAGAGAAAGATATTAGGTTTGGCCATGACTTGCCATTAATGCAATCCAGATGTGGGAGTAGAACCTAGACAACATTATCTTGAAACCATCCGTGAAAAAAGTCCAATGCTGGCCCCAAGACTTCTGTGAATCTCTGGGTTCCTTCTGCTGTCACAGTCACCTGCAGGATTCTTTCTGGTTCTGGATCATCTGGTCACCTTCCAATCCAGACAGGGAAATCAGCCACTTTTCATGATTTCCTCACCAAACAAAGAAGCAAAAAGAGACACATGAAAAGCTCCATGTATGAGCAGTCTGCAACCAGCAAGAGCACATCACCGTTCTTTACAGCCCTTCCTTACCCCACTGGGATACTCCCCTCACCTCATCACTGCGCCCGTAGCCCCATTCAGTTCAAGTACAGAGCTGGCCAGGTATCTCTCGTGTCACCTGATCTACAGCCAGCCCATACTTCTCAGGATTTACCCTCCAGAATTTATCAAATGTATTCCTACACAAAGGAACCAAGAGAACTTTGGTTTGGGTGTTAAAATAATAACTTGTCATTATGATAAGTCAAAAACCAAAGTGAGTTGATGTGTCCCAAATGAAGGCACTTTCTCTGTGACCCCGAGTAGTGGCAGGTTTGAGGCTGGAAGCTCAGCCATGCACAAGGCTGTCTACTCTGGGGCACAAATCTGCAGAGTGTGCACGAGGAAAGGGCAGAAAGAGAGTGTCCTCAGGCAAGGGTGCTGGAGCAGAGGATAGTGACAGACACTCGAATCACCCAAGGACAGAAAGAGCCCCTGTCCCTACCAGAGATTAAGTAATATTTAAATTTCCAGTCTTCGTGAAACTCTCTATCTCCCTGCATAATCCACAAATCTCAGTTGTCAATTTCTATTTTCTTAGGAAATCTTTTTCATTAAATTTCATCCAATCCTTTCTTAAAACCTCATTTGGAGAAGGGCATAGTGGTAAACGCCTGTAATTTCAGCACTCTGGGAGGCCAAGGCAGGAAGATCACTAGTTAGAACCTAGCCCGGGCAACGTAGAGACTTAGCGAGACCCTGTTTTAAAATTTAAAAAAATAAAAGATGGCTGGGGACGTAGCTCAGTGCAAAGGCCTCAGGTTCAATCTCCAGCTTCACAAACAAAGACATAAATCATTTGGGGCCAATGGTGGTAGTTTAAGTTCACACTAGGCTTACATAAGCTTTTTAAAGGCACCATCTAGGGTTGGGGATTTAGCTGACTGGTAGAGCACTTGCCTAGCAAGTGCAAGGCCCTGAGTTCAATCCCCAGCACTACCCCCTGAAAACGCATCATCTTTGTTATCTACAATGGATCTCATCTTGCCCTCAAGTCTATTTGCCAATGATGAAAAAAGAAAAAAAAACATTTGCCAATTAAAGCTAAAGTGTCCCCATTTGGTCTCATACAGTCTTTAGTGGGCTAAATATCCAGTGAACTCAAGGTTAAACTTTGGGGTAGGACTGATCATTTATTCTTGGGACAACTCCCTTCCTCCTCCACCTCCTCTCAAGGTAGGGTGTGCAAGAGACATTGGAGAAGCCCCTAGGGCCTGGAAGAAAGGACCTCAGGAATGTAGAGCTTCTCCAAGGAGTGGAGTGGCTCTTCTGCATCTGGAGGTGCAGCTGTCCCACCAGCTCTTTAAGCACCAGTCTGGCAGTTTTTGCTGAAGTCCTCGGTCCCTGTCTCAGGTGCCAGCAGGAAGTTTGTGCCATTTCCAATCCCCTAATCCTAGCTATTCTGCTCTCAAAACTTTTGCATCTCACTAATTACATTAGTCAGCTTTCTATTACTGTCATAAACATCTGACATAACTAACTTGTAAAGAAAAAACATTTATTTCAGCTCACAGTTTTGGAAGTTTTAGTCCATGACTGATTGTGGCCTGGGCCTGTGGCAGCACATCAGGGTGGGCAGCATGCAGCAGAGGAGGACCATTCGCTTCATGGCCAGATGTGAAGGAGAGGCCGAGAAGGGGGTAGGCGTCCCATTGTCCCTTTCCAGGCACACCCACAATGATCTAAGACCTTTGTAGGCCCCACCTCTTAAAGGTTTCTGACTCCTTCCAGCAGCACAAAACTGGGACTGAGCCTTTACCACATGTGCTTTAGGAGCCATTCAAAATCCAAACCAGAGCACTTCTTGGTCACTGAGTACCATGAAGAAAACCTAAAGCCAAAAAAGTTATAGAGTGGTGAAGGTGCATTTGAGGCAAGCTGACTGCATATGAATAAATGCAAGACTCTCCAGCCACCCCCCATTTAAGAGCTATAGCGTAGAAACAACTATAGGTTCCTCAGATGCCCCCGGGTGAGTGCAAGCGTGAGGCCGGGGGCCTGGGGATTGCACACCTAGGAAACACTGCCCTCTGTAGAAGAAAATTAGTGAAAGGTGGGCTCCCACATTTTGCAGCAGAGATAAAGTAGCTCATAAAAGGAAAAGGGAAATATAGGGGTGCCTCTGAAGCTACCAGCCCCTGATCATCTATTTATAGCATAGCTGACGGAGACAGTGACACAAGTCCTCTCCAGAGCTATGTAGCAGTCAACAGGCAGCACTCTGGGATGCACAGGACCCAGCATCTTCAAGCAACCACATCACAGTAGATGTGCCTTCAAAGAAAAATTCCTCCCAGTCTCGGTTCAATTCAGTGCCAGGCTGGCCACCAGCTGAGGCTCCATCACCCAGCATGAGCAGTGCTAGGCTGACTAGAGGGAGACACAAGCTGTTCCAGTGATTTTTGTGTCCAAAAACCCAGTATGAGTACAAAGTCAAGTGTCCCAAAGGCTTCAAAGAGTCAAAAGAACTGAAAAACCAAAATTAAAAACAAGAAACAATCTCAGAACCATCCAGCCCAGATACTTCATTTCAAATATAACCTTCTAGAAGCACATAGAACTGAGAAAGGAGAAAAGGAATCTTAGAAAGGATTCAGAGAAGAGCATTAGTGGTCCATTTTGAAGGATGAATAGGCATTTGCCAGATGAACAAAGAGGAGATAGGCAAGTGAAAACACCATGATAACAGCACCAAAACAGTACCCTTCTGGATCTGCCCTGCCTCAGCCTACCACACCCTCAGTCCACCATCTGTTCTGAGAGTACCAGTCCGGGAGGTCTCGGGTTCTGGCACACCAGATTTTTGACTCTCTCAGGGGCACACTCGCCGTGCTGTGTAAGCAAGACAACACACATGCTAAAAAGGAAATGACAACATTTATAAACAATATCACGCAGCAAAACAATCCATCCCCACGCTCGATGAGTGGTGACAAATTCAGAGAAAAAAAGAAGTCACCTGGTTTCTCCAACATCCCTAACTCCAGCACCATGTAGGGACCTTTCTGTCCATGCCTCCGTGGGACAGCTCACCACACAACCTGTAGATACAAGTTTCTTCAGCACCACTTAGCTCTCCTTGCTGCCAGGGAGGCACCCCCTGGGAGGTGCAACTTCTCAAAGACAATAAAAATCGTCAAGTGTGTGCTTTTCAAGCAGAAGAGAAAGCACTAAAAAGAAGCCAATCCCTCAGGACATGAAATTATACGTCAGAAGCCGTGGATTCTGGTAACAACACTTTTCTGTGGGGAGTTAAGCAAACTCTGCCATTTGGTGTGCACATCTATAGAGCATCCCTGACCCCCACCTCCAAGTCTATAATTGTGTTATTTTCAAGTTTATAGAACAAGTATGTAAAAAATACCAGCACCTTTGTTGATTAAAAGCTACCAAACTCTGGGTTTAATTATCATTTAATTCTTATTATTTTGTGCAATGCTAGGCCACTGGAATGTCATATAGTAAGCACCGGAAATGATTGTGCCCATTTCTCCCTGTTCATCTACTCCGAGGACAAACAAATTCCATAGCAACACAAGCATTCAAAATAGTTTTGACCTTCTGTCAAGAAATAGTGTAATTATAAGCACACAATGTACATATAATCCTTTTCCCATGGTGCCCTTGCTTGGAGCACCTACCATAATTTATGCTAGCAGGATAGTCAAAATACACACATGTTAGGATCTGACTCCAAATGATTGTCTTTTATGGTTTACATTTAGCACAAAGGGAGTTACTGGTAAGAGGTACGTGTGTTGGGGTGCTCTCTGTGTGCTTTTACTAACTTTTTTTCTCTTTGAAGATTTAAACCACATGTAGAGGTATTTAGAGGATTATTTTATCAAGAATTCTCCAGTGTGAAAGAAATACTGGGGCAAAGTGCACAGGTTTATGCAAGATGTGAATATACACACACACACACACACACACACACTCACTCACTCACTCACAGGCTGGTGTAAATCATCCCTGTCCCCTAGCAGCTGGACTGCTGTATTGATAAATAGGGGATGTCACATTAATTTCATTCTGGATATCTCTGAAAAATAGTTTTGGTGCAAATATAAATTCTGTAGAATCATGGAATGTGTTAAGCCTTTAACAAATGAATATTTCGTGATTGTGTGGAAAAAATCATAGAATAACAGAGAACAAAAATTACAGGATTTGGTAAAGCTATCTTCTAACTTTGCAAAGCTGGGAAAATATTTAGAGGACGCAATGTCATCCCATACTTCAAATTTAATGCTCCAGAAAAGCATTTCTGTGACAGACTCTGGGAAGGTCCCAGTGGAGATCAAGGACTCTAAGAGCTGCAAATCATGCTCACCGGTGATGTCTCATCCACAACTATGTGGGGGGTTTTAACTCAGGCGCCTGAGGCAGTAGGTTACGTTCACCAGCACATTCTGAAGCCCTGTCTGAGACCAGGGTCCTGACTGATTGTTGACGTGTGCAGCAGAGGAGAGAGAATGGCAACATATGTGCTGCGCCTTCTCACATGTCCCCACTGGTGACCACAGCCTGCACCATCGTGCAAGGTGCCGGGAGCATGATCTTCCTCACACACAGTTTGCATCATGGTAAGGCCCTTCCAGTATTTAAAGTAACTCCAGATTGCTCTTGAGATCAGTTGACTGCATTGTCTACCTGCTTCTGCCTCACCTCCTTCCCGTCTCATCTTCCCACGTAGGTCGTCAGTTTCTTTGCTAGTGCTGTCTGTAACATATCTCTGTCCCTAGGTGAGTTGCCGGAGCCCCTCATTGCCCTCTGCAGTCCTTAACGTCCTCCTGTCTTTATTTCTGTTGCTCCTCTTCCTCAGCCTGTCTGCCCAACAGTCTGGGCCAGGTCTCTCTTAAAGACTCAAATGTGACATCCAACAATCTGTCATAACATGTAAGTTTCTGATGCCTATCCTTAGCCCCATTTCCTCAGCCTTTTGTGGTCTAGTCTACACTGAATTATCACATTCTTGTTTTTATGCTGATTTATAACCATTCTCTGATTGTTTCCACGGGGCTGGGGGGAGTCCCTCTCCTGCTAAAGTGGAGGAACAAATTAATAAGATAAGTACGTCCTTTAATTTTCCACATCCAAAAATATTGCTTCTTAACTGAATAAATTATTTGTCGTTATGTCTATTAGGATACGCTTATGAAAGTCCCACATCATCTTAAAATATTCTTTTTTCATCCTACATAACATATAAAAGAAGAATAAAATGAAGGATACTAGCATTTTCTCTATGATTTCTAGGAAGTATGATCCAAAAATACAATGAATAATTAATTTTTTAAAAAAGTATTTTTTCTTTTTTTTGACATATAATAATATTTTTATTTGACAGAAATGGACATAAACATTTGATCAAAAGGGGTAATCAAAAATTTGGAGAGGGCTGGGGATTTAGCTCAGTGGTTAAAGTGCCTGCCTTGCAAACACAAGGGCCCGAGTTCGATCCCCAGCACCAAAAAAAAAGAAAAACAAAAAATTTGGAGAATATTTAAAGGTTATAGTAAAAGATATATTGCTATTAATCCCCCTCAAAATACTCAAAATATTCCCCCTCACTTTGAACATACTTATTTCTCAGTCTTGGCAATATGTGTTTTACTATAGTAAGTTTATTTAATTTAAACATTACATTTTTCTTTTTTTTGCATTTTTTAAAATTTTATCTTAATGGTACATTTTAGATGTACGTGATAACATTCATCATAGGGGATGTACCTGTACATGACATATCTTGTTGCTTCTTTTTTTCCCATTCCCCTTCCCTCACCCCCTCCCCCTCCCTATTTACAAAAGCTTTGTTTCCATTTTTTCCTTCCATTTCTTATTTTTCTTGTCTCTCTGTTCCTTTCCCCTCTCTTGTTCCCTTTCCCATTTGGACATTTTCTTCCCTTTCCCAATATAATACATTTTAGTCTTTACTTACACTTCAGTTTCTCACACCAAAGAAACTATGCAGTATTTGAACATGAGTGTCCAATTTATTTCACTTAAGAGTATGGGCTCAAGATGCATCCATTTACCTAGGAATATCTCAAGCTTATCATTCTTTATAAAAGGTATTATAGTAAAAAACACATTGTCATTTATCTCAAAATAGCCCTCCTCTCTACAAGTACATACATTCCATCATTATTGTCGCTGTTCGAAGCAGTTCTGAAAGTCCTCTTTCATAAGTGTCTTTAGTTGTGCTGTTGTGGCTGCCTCCGTGTTCTGAATCAATTCAAAACATTTATTTACCTTTCATGGTCATTTCAATGTTGGGAAAGAGCCAGATCTGCACGGTACCAGATCTGGTGAATAAGCCGGATGAGGACACACTATAATGTTCTCACAAGCCTGCTTTCCACTGGATGGCATATGGCAGCACTATTCATTATAAATTTTTTTTTAATTTTTTTTTTTTGTGGTGGTGCCAGGGATTGAACTCAGGGCCTTGTGCTTGCAAGGCAAGCACTCTAATCACTGAGCTAAATCCCCAGCCCCTTCATTATATTTTTGATTCGTATCTTCCATAAAGATACAAAAGAGGACTTCCAGAACTACTTCAGAAAGTGATAAGAATAATGGGATAAGAATGTTTGAAGTGAAGGAGAATATTTTGAGGAGAATTAATGGCAATGGGTTTTTTACAGTAATAAAAATGTTAAACACTATATTTCACTGTATTTTTTGATCACCCATTGTATGGTCAGACACGGGGCTTTATTTGCACAATCTCATTCACTGCTTACAATGAGAAAGATATAATTATTCATCCATATTTTCCAAGTAAGTAAATCAAGACTCAAAAAGAGTGAGGGATATGCCCAAGGTCTTGGAGCTAATAATATAATGTTTCTGTTGCATCTTCCATTTGGCAAGATCCAAAAAGGTAAGAGCCTTTTATCATAGAAAAAATAAATTAGCCCTACTAAAGTTCAAGGTATTGAATGAGCCACATATTTTGAAGTCATCAAATGTCGGATACCCCTTTTCATATAAACAGGAAAAGGAAATGTATCATCACATTTCTTTATTGTGACCTTGACAGAGAAAAAACTAGTCCTATTGAATGAACAATTCAAAAATTAGGCACCTACTTCTTTCCACAGGTAGAAACAGACAAAATTAATTTGTTCCATCCCATTTCACTTCTCATATTGACATCACTCTTCTGAACTCATGTAAATAATCCTTTTTGTTTTTATCTTTATATTTATCATTTCCTTCCTTAATCTCTCCAGGTACTCAATGCCAAAACAACCAAGAGAACACGAACAACACAGAATCAGCAGCAAAGCTTCTTAGTAAACGATGAAAAATAAAAAACTTCCCATACTGTATGATTCTATTAATATAAGACTCATTCTGGAAAAGGAAAACCTACAGAAGAAAGACGAAATCAGTGATTTTCAGATGGGGAGGTCACCTACAAGGGGCCAAAGGCCCTCACAGGGTGGTAGAAATGCCCCGCTATCTTCACTGTGGTGATGTGTGACAATATTCACTGGCCAAAAGTCATAGGGACCGAACATCTAAGAAGGATAAATTTCTCTATATGTAATTGTATGTCACTAAATCTAGTTTAAAAGTAAAATAAGACAATTACAAGACAGTATAGATATTGCTTGGACATGGGTCTATGCCATTTGCCTATTATGAATGTGACCAATGTATGTAGAATGTACCAATACATGCTCTTGGTTTAAAATAAATAAAAAATAAAAAAAAAATTAAAAAAAATAAAAAAATAAATGTATTTCGGTTCAGATAGTAGAATCATGTCTGAGTTTCTTTTTTTTCCCTAGAATTCCAGAGCAGCAAGAGTGTTTAAATCAGACTGGCCCACACATTTGTGGGACTGAGAATGTCTTAGACAAAGAAATCAAGATCACAGTCTGAACCTTTCCCCACTTATTGAAAGTCAAGTAAAACTTCAGCTGTACGGATCCTTCTTCAAGGAGTTGGATTTTGCTGGCACCTCCTCCATTAGCAATAAATTTGTAATTAGGAAGGTAGGTGAAGGCCTGGGGACAAAGCTCTGCAGTGTAGCACTGGCCGAGTATGCACAAGGCCCAAAGTTCAGTCCTCTATACAGCACCAAAACAAAAAAAGTCAGGTCAGATCTCTAGCCCAGTTTTTCCATTTGCAGGTAGCAAAGCACTCCAAGAGTCCTTTAAAACCCAAACAACAATCATACCAGTAATTACAGATGAAATAACACCCATAAGATTGTTGAACTTCTGCTCTATCAAAATAAGAAAATGAAGGCTCACATATGGCTATCATTATCAGTGCGCAACATATCACAAGCAAATTATTTTGTTATTGGTGTATTAACATTATATTACAGTATTATAGTTATTATTGATTATATTAATTGGAATGTTGGAGAAATGTAGGTTAAAATTAAAGTTTACTTCTATGGAGACTTTTTAAAATGTTTATGTGTTTAAAATGTGCACATGATTAAAAATGAAACATCATCAAACCCGCTAATAAATTTTATGGAGTTATAGTCTAACTTTTCAGTATAATTTTAGACAAAAATCCTCCTTTGGACTTTCATTATACTTTTTGTAACATTAGCCATAATGTTTATTTGCTTAGTGACTTTTAAAACCATGAATGTTATATTAACCTATCTAAATTTTATGGTAAGAAAATTTAAGTGTCTCAGGCCATCAGTTGATTCTAAAAATAGAAAGAAACTGTGATCATTACCTAACTGAAGCAGCTCCCTACCAAGTATAAAACAGTTTGATTTGTAAGTGTGTGTTTAATTCTACTATCTAAACAAAAAATAAAATAAATACAAAAAAGCTCATGTATTTAATGGCCTATGAAATAATTTCTAAGATTATTTTTAAGCAACACAAATATTGGAACAAGCACTAGCCTTAAATGTCATTTGTGTATAGTAATGAACAAAATAATCGAATTCATTTTCAAATTGTAATATAAATCAATACTCACCCTATTTGCCTCTCTTAAAAGTTCTAAATAAATTATTTAGTGACAATTAGCTTCAGATATTGTTAGGTTTTACAAAGACAAACAGTGCACTTCCTAGAAAAAGACCATTTGCTGAAGGAGTAGAGTAATTGAGTTTGAAATATGTTCACAACCATTAAAATATTGGTCTGCTCAAAGAGTATGTATTGAGAATTGTCCAATGAAACAATGAGAACCAACTGAGAATCTTACAGAGTTTCAAAGAGTCATATATAGGCACCATTTCCTAAAATGTCTAATTAGACTGCTTCAAATGTAAACCTTTGGAATCAGTATAGTGTACGGTTTTTTGATACTATATGTTGTCACTGTGGAGCAAACAACTATGGGACAAGTTAATTTAAATTCTTTGCATCTTACTTATGAAACGCAGTCAATAGATATCCGATAATGTTTTTGAAAGAATTAAATGAGACAACACATGGAAAACTCATAGAAGAGTACCTAGAATATAGGGAGAACTCCTTAAGTGTTAGCTATTATTTTTGTTGTTGATGCTATTAACATACTAGCTACAGTTTCTCTGGAGTGTTTGCCAGATAATAACAGATTTTAATTTCCTTTATGTCTGCAAAACAGCATATCTCCACCTAACAGATGGGAAAACTGAGATCAGAAAGCTGAAATAATTTATCCAAGACTCTTCACCCTAGACAAAGCCTGAATTCACACCAAGATCTGCCTCACATTAGGATCTGACTCCATCCATTTTAACATTCCAGCAACATAACACTTTGTCCTTTGTCTTCACGCATTTAAGAGAATAATCAAGCTGTTCCTTATTCAAAATAGAATGATGAAGGTAACTTTGGAAATAGTCAGTGTAAGAATGCAGTCTTCAGTTACCACTAAGAATAGCCTAGGAAATAAAGGAGAAATTTGGGCAGTGGGGTTAAATAAATATGTAGAACAAAACACATGGGTTTAAGAAGTTTGGGTGATGCAGATCTAATGCAGGGTGATATAATAAGTAACGTCATTCATGAGCCATGTGTCTCAACCTGTGGCGGGTTTACTTGAATGGAGAGGTCACCTCCTTGTATTCTAAGATTGGGGCAGTCTAAGTGGTTTAGCTCCAGCCTTACTTCACCTTGAGGGCTAGGACTGAAGCAACTGTGTGTGTGTGTATGTGTGTGTGTGTGTGTGTGTGTGTGTGTGTGTGTCTGTAGGGGGTGACAGTGAATTGACATCTCACTTCTGTCGACTTGGTTTTAAAAGATGATTAGACTTAATTTTATACATGATCTTGCTCCCTATCAAGTTCAATTTTAGATTTTTTGAATTTGCTTATATCATTCAGCAAATTTTCAAACCTGAATGTTGTCACGGGAACATTTTTACCTTGTTGGGGAGGAAGATGCTGCCATGTAGAATTAGGAAAGTCCAGGAAACATGGCCTAGAGGCACATCAAGCCTAAAGAACTTGAGGACAGGTGTGCTGGGATGTAACCTTTAGAGTGGGACCTACAGCAGGGAATTTAGGGATAGCGGTAGACATATGATCCTACTATGAATGAAACACACAGAATCTACAGCTGCAATTCCTTTGCCCCCGGCTTTTCTGGTCAAGCCTGGCCTTTGCTTCTAATTTTGCACTGCAATCTCCACGCACTGATTTCTGATTTTGATTAACCATTTCTCAAATGTGTGTCTGTTATTTTGAAATGCAGCTTTCTAAGACATGAGCCTAGATTGTCTGAAAAGAATGCCCGTTTCTTTGCTGTAATGAGATAACATATACAGATGTTTCAGCTCTTTAGAATAAAAATACAGTACAGATGGATATATGTGTAAAAAAAGAATATCCTAGTTTATTCTCTCATGAGCCAGATAATGAACCTTGAAAAATCCCAATGGAGGCATGTGTTAGCCTTAATTAATTCATAAATGAGATTTTAAAAATAAAATAAATTTGCCATAGTTAAAAATATGCTCTAGTCAGTTAGCAGAACAACTAGCAAGAAGGAATGTGACTTAGCCTCACCGGCAACTGGCCGGAGGAACACATTCTGTTCTGAAGAGAGGCCCAAGTGTCCCCCGATTCTTTCCTCTTCTTGGCAGTGGCAGTCCTCTGACAACCTCCCCTGGCAGGCTTGCAGAAAGAACACTTTTAAAATTTAATTTCAAAACTTAAATTTTAAATTGTAACACACTCCTCTTGTTGTCATAGCACTTATTTCCCATACGACGCATGGAATATTTTTTTGTATTTTCATGAATTGTTTTCTTTGTGTATAAAGTTTATTTTCCCCATGAGTAAGGTGATGAACATACTATCACATTCTTTTTTTCTATTTTCCTTAATGTTCAGAGCACATTTGTCAAGTGCAATAGAATTTGACATTATATAGAAGCTTGTCATTATACCACATCACTGTTTTCATCACTACTAATCCATATAGACACGCATATTAAAAAGCTCAAAAACTATTGAAACCAAAGGGAATAGGGCAATAACACATGAACTAGGACAGAGAAGCAGATGTTTGATGTACCATCCTGAACTCATTGAACCATCCTCAAAAGACAGAAAGGCAGGATCAAGTCACTCAGCAAAAGTGTTGGATTTTTTTTCTCTTGCTGGCCAATATGCCTGACAAGATTTTTGCACATGTGCATGCACACACACACACACATGAGGAAAGGAAAGGAAAGGAAAAGAAAGGAAAGGAAAGGAAAGGAGAGAGACAGACAGAGAGAGGGCGGGAGAGAGACAAACTAACAAACTTTATTGTGTATAGTTAAAAATAGTTTGTCCCCAGGACAAATTCTATTTTTTTTTTAACCAAGAACATGTATTGGTACATTGTACATATAATGAATGTGATCACTGTACATATAATGATCACATTCAACATATTTATTTTGTACCTGTACATGGTGCATCTTGGTTCTCCCCGCTCTTCCCCATCCCTCCCGTCTGTTCCCTCCATCCCTATTTATGGCAGGTTTATTCATATTTCTCCATGATTTTCCTTTCCCCTTTCTTTCCTTTTTTTCCCTTCCTGCTTTTCCCTCTTCCCTCTCTCAGGTACTCTTCTCCTTTGTATATTATCTTCCTTTTATATAATATCTATTACACCTCTTCGCAGGACAATTTCTTCATCTCAGTTGGTCTGAATTTTGAAAGTTAAACAAGCTGAAATAGAAAGTCTTTAAATGGCTATAATTCAAAAGCAATAACCTGAGTAATTCATGGTTTGTAGTCGAAGAGCTCAAAAGTGGAAGAATAAGCAAAGACATTTCTCCTGTGTGTGAAGGTGGGAGGATGACATGGTCGTTAGCCCTATCACTGTGTCCAGGCATCACCATAGGATGCAAGTGTATGAAACGTGAATTTCACCAGTAAGTATACAAGGTTGTGAGATGCATATTCCTGAATGCAGTCAATGTGGGATTCTAGACTCAAAATCTGACACATTAGCAATATAGTTGGTGTATCTCAAGTCTCCATAGTTTCTTACTATGACAGCTTTCATCACACTCATTAAGGAAGAGGAGGAGAATACATGTGGTCGCCAGATTCATTTTTGGTTCTGAAAGAAAGCCGCATCCTTTAATTACCGCTTACCATCTTATTGCTCTAATTATTACTGCAACTTTGAAATAATTCTTATTTGACATAGGCTTTTTAATCAAGAACAAACAAGACCACACAGTCTCCTGATTGATACATTAAAAACATATGTCTATTATGATAAATACCCCCATGGAAAAAAATTTTAGTGAAAAATCCAAAAACCAAACAAGCTGAAGGAACCAGACCAAACTCTAAAGCACTTATCACCTTTTCCAAGGCTGCTCAGCTTCAATCTACCAAGCACTTAGTTTGCTGAATCAGACCTTGACTGTGTATGTGCCTTCCATCCAAATATCTGAGATTGGTCTTGAATGTTAAAGGTATGATTCTGATCTCAACTTTGACATACCCCAATAGAGAGACTTATAGAACCAAAAAGAAGAAAAGTTCAGTCGTGACGTAAAACTTGTAAAATCTAGTATGTAACAAGCAGGCCTGCAGCTAAATATCATAAATATTTTAATTTTTTTGTCAAAAATTTTCCAAATTTTAACCTGAGGGTATTGAAAAACAGTTGGATTTTTAAAATATTCTAGATACTGACTAGAGAATTCCAATGAAAGACATTAAATAATCAACATATAGGATCTGTGCAAAAAATTAGAAAGACTGACATCTATTGGGGATAGTTCACACACCTAATATGGTTATACAAAACATATAGGCTGTGTAATTTGAGATACAACCACACAGAATAATGCCAGGAGAAACTAAACTACAATTAACAAAGAGGAAAGAAATAAGAGAAAAACAAAGGACAGACAAAAACAAAAGAAGACAGGGCTGGAGATTTAGCTCAGTGGTTAGAGTGCTTGCCTAGCAAGTGCAAGGCTTTGAGTTCGATCCCTGGCACCAAAAAAAAACAAAAACAAAAACAAAAACAAAATAATAATAGAAGACAGATCAATGTCAGGAAAGAAAGAAGAATTGCTAAAGACACAGAGAAGAATAAAAGTAAATCAGTATTTGAAAACAGTATTTTATTTGTGAGCTTAGCAAGGTTGTAGTTTTCAGTAGTTTTGATTGCAGATTTGTGGGGGGTTTTATTTTCATTATTACTGAAGATAGATGAAATCTCAAACTTCTAAGCCAAGAAACTGACAACTGAGGAGATCCCTGATTAGCATGGAGAATCAGATTGTAAGAGAGACAGTTAGAAAGGGAAGAAGAGTGTTAGACCTCAGAGCGATGTGGTTGCCAGTTGTACGAACTGTGTGATTATACCACGTCAGAGCTGGAGGCATTATTGGGAAGCATGTTCTTGTGGAGAGAAGATTCTTGAAGTTGCGAGAATGAGTAAGTACATCAACTATAGTCCACAATCAACAAATATTTGTTAAAATAAACTGAATGAAAAAGTGTTGGGGAGGATAAGCAAGAGCAGGAGCTAAGGGCAGTCTGATAAGATGCTCTCAGTTATGAAAATACGCCAACCAAAGAAATTCAGAAATAGTTTCACAAAGGGAAAAAGCTTCAAAAAAAGGAAAGTACAGTAGCAAGAAAGCCAAAATTAAATAATATATAAGACATGGTCTTTATCAAGTGAAATTTTAAAAGAATATAAGGAAACTGGGTCATACGTGTTAGGGAAAAATGTGTTTCCAAATGTTCTCTGGAAGGAATATGACCCTTCAAATTTTCTGAAAGCTCTGTGGTTGAGTCTTATAGGTTGAAGCAATTTATGATAAGAACAGTCAACAACCACTATGCAAATTAAGTTAAAGCCAAGTTCAGTTAAGGGGGGAATAAAAGGAAAGTTATTGAGAAAGGAGAAACAGGAAAAAAGGAAAGAAAGAAATCCCTCTAATGGGAAAAAACTCACTGAGCTTTGGTGACCTTAATGACATCGTGCTCCTGTACTACGTTGGTTCTTCTCTTTTCCACTTTCTCAGAAGGAAATAAAACACTGTTTTAGATTCCAAAAGTGCAGGGAAACTAAGACCTTCCTGTGAGGGTTTGGAAGTAGTTACAGAAAGAACTTTGTTGCAAAATAACAGGAGTTTTAACCTAAGATCCTTCGGCCCTCCGCCCCCCACCCTGCATTCTGTTGCTGCAATTCATGTGTGGAAGAGCTTGTTACGGTGTGAAGGCTGATAAACGCTCTTCTCCAGAAAGTAGTACTTTTGGTCACCGGGGGAAAATTTTGAAGGAGTTCTGATGGCAAGTCAGGCAGATGTCTCCACACCCTTATTCATCATTACGATTTTCCCTTCTCTCTTGGTAGAAATATCCCTCCCCTTTGAGCCTTTCCTATGCTTTAAATCTCACTCCACTCCCAGTGTTACTTCTCGGTCTCTTTTGCCCTATAAATATAGTAGTTCCCAAGACTCCATATCCAATCCCCTTTCCTTATTACTTGATACACATTCTATCTGGCTGACCTGTATTCTATCCTACTCCAGCCAATTTCTAAAGGATGGTCATAAAGTCTGGAAACATAGGTGAATACATAAGAAATGATTCATTGACACTGTACTATAATACATGACAAAATAGTATCTATGGTTTCAGAATTTATGGCCACTTGGTATATATTTACGGTTTCCAAATCCATCTCAAGCCAAGAAGTCCTTCTCGAAGTAGATGTGATTTTCAGGCTGTGGACTGCTTATGGAACATCTCCACTTGGCATCCCCCAGACAGTTCTCATGTAACAAGTCCAAACCAAATCTCACCCTTTCCCCCAAGATCACATCCTGCTGTGTTTCCCGTCTTAGGGAATAGCATCCCCATTCTTATCCAACTCCAAACAGGAACCCTGGGAATTGTCCTCTGTAGCTCTGTTTTCTGGGAGTCCGTCTCAGCAGCGCTGTCTCTCTCTCTCTCCTCTTTCTCTCCTCTTTCTCTCTCTTTCTCTCTCTCTCTGCCACTACTTCTCCCTCACAGTGACCACCAGTCCTGTCTGTTCTGCCTCATGAACACTTTCCTAACCTGCTCCCATCCAGCCCATCTCCACTGACACTGCCTTAACTAATCATTCATCATTTCTTGCCTCAACTATTTCACTAGCTCTTTCCCACTGATGTTCCTGCTTTCAGCCTCACCTCCTTCTAACCCCACCTCTAAAAGGTCTTCCTAAAGTGCAAATCTGATTTTGATAATCCATTTCAAACTCTCCTATAGCACCAGTTTCTGAGCAATATAATCTAGATTCCTCAGCCTGGCATGCAAACGCTTCCTCTTCTATCTTTCCAGTTTCTCTTTGGTTCTACAGCTGCAGCCACTGACTTGACCCCCTCAAATGTGTCTTGATCCTTGTGTTTGGGTTTCCTTCCAGTCTCCAGGGATGAGCTTCGGCCTCTCCTCCAAGGCTCGGTTTGAGACTCCCTGGAGCTGTCCATCCTCACTATTGTCACCACCCTCCACCCTCAGGGGTTGTATTTCTTTCTTCTGTACTCTGAGAGCAACTTAACATCATTATCATCATGTATACAATTGTTTGCTCAAAATCTCTTTCCCACTAGATCATGAGTTCCAAAGGGTCATTTACTTATTAATCACCATTCCAAAGAAACAAAGGTTTTTCTCCTTCATTGTTGTTATGGTTTGAATGTCACCTGCCTTTAAAATTCATGTTGCAATCTCCAATGTAATAGTTTTAAGAGGGAGGGTTTTAGGAGGTGATCAGTACCAATCTCATGGATGAAATTAATGCCTCTGTGAAAGGGTTTGAGGGAGACTCTTCATCTATTTTGCCATCTATTCTTCCACCAAGTGATGACATAACAAGTAGGCAGCATCTTTTGAAACAGAGACCAAACCCTCACCAGACAGCGTTTCTTCTGACACCTTGACCTTGGACTGCCTGCCCTCCAGAACTATAAGAAATAAATTTATACTATTTATAAATTTCCCAGTCTAAAGTATTTTGTTATCATAGCAAAAATGAGCTAAGAAAACAGTATTTTGTTATAGCAGCACAAACAGACTAAAACAACAGTGTGGTTAATTAAGAAAACTAAAAATCAGGGCAAAATGTTTTTGCTAGTGTTATGGTTTGTGTCCCCCCAAAGCCTCATGTGGTCATAGGTGGGGCTGGATCTAGAATGGGTGATTACTAAATTAGTCCACTGATTGGTTTGGCATAGTTCTGCTGGGATCAAGGATGTGATGCTACGATTAAAGGTATTAGGACTAATGGAGGGAGTGCTACCCACCCTAAAGCCAGGTAGCCTGGATAAAATATAAGGGACATAAAGAGGCTTTCTTACCCACCTTGTTTGCACCTTGTGCTTACCTTGCTGCCTTCTGCCTGTCAGCCGTGTCACCCTGCCTTGGATTTAGCTGACTGTGGACCGAAACCTTTACAAACTGTGAGCTAAATAAACCTTTCCTCCCCTAATTTTGGGTGTTGTGTATTTTGTCTCAGCAATGAGAGAAAAGTAACTAAGACAGCTAGTTTTAAAACTGAGAAATGCAATTCTGCCAGAACAATCAGAATCACCAGATTCCTTCAAGAAGCATAAAATCAAAAACTCTCAGAGCAGAATCTAAGCACTATGTCCGATTTGTACATCAGAGTTGGGCCATGGTGACTTGGGCCACTGTAGAAAACCAGCAAAGGACATCTGAAGGTCAGAAAGATGAGTTTAGAATGTGGCACTTTATGAGTTGAGGGTCGGGTCTGATTTTTATGGAAAAAATAGATTATTGAGATTAAAGTTTTAAAATAACCTGTCAAACATAAGTTTCTTCTTTTGTAAAAAAACTGAGGTACAGAAAAGGTATGTGAAATTCCAAAAATTATACCTCTGATTGGAAATAGACATTTGATGACACAAAAGGACCAAATAAAAAACTATTCAGCATTCACTAGGAGTCTTAATTTACAACTGAAAATAAATGTCCCAATGTCCATGGTGGGGAAATCCACAAAGTAGTATAAAAACTTTAAATGAAGATATGACTGTGTAGGTATATATATCTACATAGACAAAGTCAGTACACTCAGTTTCCTGCATTGAAAAACATCCTTAGAACAACATGGCAAGCGGTCCTATCTTTATAGAATTTAAAAAATTGTGTTAGCTGGGTACACCAATGAGGGTATAGTCGAGAAAACAAAAGAAAAGAGAACTGTACTTTTCAAACAAAAGAGAATTTGGTAGAAAGAATCAGTGACACTGACAATTCAAAGCTGAGAATCTAAACCCAGAATGCACATCCCTAAGACGAGCAACAGCTGGGGACACTATCACTCTTTGGATTGGACAAACCACAGGAGGGGCCAGCATTCACGGACCCCATCCGGAGGGCGCTGCTCCACGGAAGTGTTTCCAGCTGGGGCTGGCCACATGGAGGAAGAAGCTGCCCTAGGGGGCTGGAATCTTGGAGGAGACTCAGTCTCAGCTCCTGCTCAAAAACCATAAAAGGCTTCCTTTCCGGGTAAGAGAACGTCAAGTTAAATTAGGAAACAACTCTTGCCCCATCTCTCTCTCTCTGTGTTTTCCTTGCAATCTGACTCACCTTCATTTCCCAAGCCTCCCCTGAGAGAAGGAATGTTCTCATGTAAAGCACATTCTCCAAATCAAGAAAGTAGTCCCATTATGCTGATCTGAGCCCACCACCCATGTCCTTTTGGGGGTAGGAATAATGACATGAGGAGTGAGCCACTGCAAGGCAAAGGGACCACCAAGCCAGGGCTCCTGAGCATAATGAAAACAGCAAGGCTAGAGATGACTGACTAACTGTGGTCAAATCTCCTCCAAGTCCTACTTTGCTTAATTAATGCTTTTCTTCACTCTCTGACACCGTCAGAACCTTTGCAGGAATATATTAAACATACACAGTCAATCTCCTTCAAGCCACCAAAAGAATGATCCAGAAAGACAGGAAACAGAGAAGTCAACTTTGGCTTTCCCAGCGAGGGGTTTTTGAAAACTCCCCCATTCTTCATGTGTATCCTTGAGAGCCAGGAAGAACACCAAAGCAGGCCTCTGACCTCCAGTTAACCATTTTGGAGAAACACACAAGAGTGTGGATGCCACTTTCAAGGTTGACCTGACATGGGGAGGTTTTCCAGAATTCCAAATCCTGACTCATTCTAGCACATTGCTTTGTTGTGGCATCATCTGTCAGCTGGCCAGGTGACAGAAGCCAAGCCACCATCTCAAAGCCAGCCAAGCCTGAGCACACAGAAGCAGAATTTAAATTGTTTATATATTCATTCTTCCTTCCAGTTCACACTTCCATTTGGACACACACGTCACCTTAATCCATCATTCACTCACTCATTCATTCATAAATTCACCTATTCATTTACCTAATAAACATGGATTACCCAATACCATCTACTTAGGCACAAACGATATAGCAGAGAACAAGAACAGCAAAAATTTCCTTTCTCATAGAACTTACATTCTGGTCCGGAATGATAGGCAAACAAATCATTAAAATATATGGTTCATCCCAGGACAGCATGGGGTTATAGAAAAATAATGATAAAGTAGTCACTTGTTTCCCTGTGGCTGGAAGCACTGACATTTTTTAAAGGGAGCCAAGGAAGATTCTTCGTAAAGATGAACTTTTGAGCAAAGACCTAAAATACGTGAGAGTGTGAGCTATACAAATATTTTAAGAAAGAGCAATCCAGTCAGAGGGAAAAGTAGGTCCAAAGGGTCCTGGGGCTGGACCATGCATGGTAACATGCTCCAAGAACACCAAGAAGCCCACCGCACTGGATCAGATAAGGGCAGGAGGAAAACAGGGAGAGCAGGAAATGAGTCAGGAGATGGGAGAGAGAGGAGATTTTGCAGGGCCTGTGGGCCTTCTTGGGAACTCTGGACTAGCTCCAAGTGAGGCAGGGAGCCAGGTAGAATAACAGAATGACATGATAGTACTTTCTCTTTAGAAAGGATCACTCTGATGGAGAATAGAATTTAGTGGTCACAGAGAAAAAGCAAAGAAACCAGTTACTATACAATGACACAGAGCGAGAGATTGCTGGAGGTGATAAATAGTTGGATTCTGAATATATTGTAGACACATTTTAAGAGTCTTCAAACTATGAATTTATGGCCACTCTCTTTCTCTTTCTTTGAGTTTTTTTGAGATAAATCTCAGACCTTCATTACTGTAGGGTCCAAGAATTTGAGTCTTAGAGGAGCTCAGTTACCAAAGATTTGATTAGTGGTTTTCATTGATTTTAAAGCACCTTTGAAGTGAGGAATAAGTATAATGAAGAAGAAAAGAAATAAATGAATAAAATTAGGAATCTCTACATCAGTATAATATATTTTTATAAGGTTCAATTCCTATAGTGAGCTATTTATGAATGTCATCTCATTTAAGGCTTAGAATAATCCAGTGAAAACAGAACTTTCATCTTCTCATGAGAAATAAAAGCAAGATAGAGTACCCGCCTTCAATAAACTCCTGGTTGTAAGTATGGTATTGAGGCTTAAAAAATTAATTATTGATTATTGCTGAGAAAATGTAGTTCTTTTCACTAATTCATTGAACAAATATTTACTAAGCGCTTACTAAATGCTGGCATGAAAAGGTCTTTCTTTCCCAAAACTTTCATTCTGATATTGGGATCCAGGCAATGAACAAAAATGTAAAACATCTCAGGTGAGGAAAAATACTATAGAAAGAAAAAAGTCAGGTCGCAAAGCTGTCCCTATTCCCCAGGAGCTGTTCAGGGATGGTCTCTCTGCTGGAGTCACATGGAAGTGACTAAGATTCAAAGGCAATGAGAAAGGGTGGCATGCAAATATCTCAGGAGGGAGCCCTGCAGCCCTGCTGGAGGGAACAGCTAGTGTGAACATTTGGGGAGGAATAAAGAACCAATCTGGCAGGAGAGAAAAAAACAAGGGTCAGGATGGTAGGAGATGAAGTCAGAGGGGTATTGGTAGATGAGGCAGCCAAGAGATCAATTATTAGAAGGCAACTACCACAATCCAGGAGAGAAATGATAGTGACTTAGACCAAGTTAGAAGGAGTAGCCATACAGAGAAATAATAAAATGTAGACTATACTATGAAAATTGAGGATTTACCAACAGATTTTTATAAGGAGTGGAAGGAAGATGAGTATTTGACCTGAGCTCCAGTGAAAATGGAATTGTAGTCGATCAAAAAGTATGGTGAATGTTTTTGTTGCTATTGTTGTTTTTAAGATTTAACACAATAAAAACACACATTGCCATTAATCCCCTTGAAAATACACCCTCTTGTTCAAACGCACTTGTCTCATCCTTTGGACACTCTCTGAAGCAATTCTGGAAGTTCCCTTTCATGTCTTTAGTTGCAATGTTGTGGCTGCCTTGATGTCCTGAATTGATTCAAAGATCTTTCATGGTCTTTTTGACTTTGGGGAAGAATCAGAAGTTACACAGTGCCAGATCTGGTGAATAAGGTGAATGAGGATGCACTGTCATGTTTTCACAATCCTTCCTTTCCACTGGGTGGCCCTCAGCAGCAGCAGGCACCGTATTTTTATTCATACCTCATAGACACTAGCAAAATAGGACTTCCAGAACTGCTTCAGAAAGTGGCCAGATTGGTGGGATAGGCATATCCGAACCAAGAGAGAGTATATTTTGATCACTTCCTGCTTTGGTGCTGTTGAAAGAAAAAAATAGAAAGTTCCACCTAACAAGTCAGCTAATTTTGTTGAAAGGTTCGACAAGCGAGGAACTGAATCTGTACAGCACACATGTATAAAACTTGGAATTGAGCTTTACTTGACCTTTTGATTTATACTCTAGCACCGTAGGAATCACAGGAAAAATCTCAAGCCAATCCCAGACCTCCAGACTCAGAATCAGCATTTGAGTAAAAACCTCAGGAGATCTTTGTGCATGTCAAAGTTTGAAATTCTCTGATGTAGGCATCTGTTGCTCTTAAAGTATCACTGTCAAAGCGGGTGGGAGGAAGGAAATGGTGGTCAGCCCACACCAGCCTGCCATGGAGAATGGACAGATATCTAAAGTTGTCTTCTCAGATTTCAATGAAAAATCCAGGAAGCTCCTCAGTTTGTTACGCAAATGAAGATTGGTGAAAGAGGAATTTGGAAAGAAGGTATGAGCTCTTAATCAAGTACAGTCGCAGACCAGTTACCACTAAAGGAATGGAAATTACAGTCAAAGAGCAACGATTCAATTTTGGTAACTGGAATTTCCAGATGCACGGGAAATATGAACTTTAAAGACTTCACAAACAGAAACATTTCTGCAAAAGCTCCAGGGGCTGAGAATCGCACTTACTCGCATAGTGCTGAATGCTAACCATCTTCTATAGAGGGACTCTCAGGCCAACAGGCTGAACCAAGCCCACCAGGAGAAGAATCCAAGAACTGTGTGTTCTAAAACAAACCAACACACGTGCTCTTGCTAGTCCGCAACTGCTTTCTGGAGAGGCCTCTTACTGCTGTACCACAGTTCTGAGCGAGGGGGAGGAGGGTGAGTTATATCATCAACTCATATAGTCTTCTCATGCAACCACAATTACTGGGGGCCCTTGTGGCATGTTACACGAACCTGTCATCAAGGCTGAAGCTGGAATATTTAAGCGACAAGCCAGTAAGATGGGGCTGCGCATTAAGGAAATTCAGCCTCAAATCAAATTACTTAAGGCCCTACTGCCAGTTATACCAGAGAATGTAGACACATGTTGGTGCTGATGCCTCCCAAAGGGAATGCAAAACAAAAATTCTTAAAGCATTTCATAGTATTAATTTTATTTCAGGAGCTGGGATAAGTGTACTTATTTCATGGAGTTTTCACCTTCTCTTCAAATATAGTACCCTCAAAGGTTATGGTTATCTATACCATTATCATTCTACACATCAGGGAACCAGTTCTCAAAAGGTTCAGTCACTTGACTGAGGCCACATGGCAAATACGGAAATGGAGTTCAAATTCAGGTTACCTGATTCCATCCCTTTCTAGTAAATGTTTTGACTTCCCATTATTATCTTCCCAGCCCTCCCAACATAATGTATAACAGTCATAGACTTTATGAGACAACCACATTTACCTTCTACTTATTAAAGAGGACATTCTTGCCTGGACAAATGCCCACGTGCAAGGAATTCCATAAAAACACTTCTTTTGGGTGCACACTAAGCATGAGAAATTACTGCAACTGAAGTGAAAAATGTAGATTGCTCATGGTGATTTGGCCTTCAGAGGGGCTTTTATAAGAGATGCAGAATCCATCTGCTTTACAAAGCCCATTGCCTGGTATACTTGTGTCCCAACTGTTCCTATCATGAGGCAGAGATATTGGAACATCACATCCACCCCTAAGAGAAGCAGACAGCCTGCAGAAAGTCTTTTTAACCCTGACAGAGATTCCTACTATGCTGCTACTGGATTCTAGGGCAGGGTTGCAGATCTGCACCATTCCCTAGAGCCACGCTTGCCCTACGTTTCTAGGAGCACGCCGCAGGGCACTGGCAGATTTGTAAGTCAGCAGGAAGCCAGTCTGCTGCCCAGACACTATTATTGGAGCAGGTTAGAACTTGGCGTCTGGCTGGTACAGCTGCCAGGCACACCTTGCCAGCGACTGCAGGTGCTGGCTGCTGCTCTGGCTCTCTCTTTGGAACAGAAAAGTGTAAGAAAATATTACATGGACATTCAGCTTAGGGGAGCAAATCTACCAATGTGCCTATGTGTCTTATAATTGTGTTGCCATAAAGAAGAGTTGGAATATGGCAATATTATAAGCTTATTTTAAGCACAGAACTTAATCAGGGTGGGGGAAGGACTTCTTCATAATGGTTCTCAGTCAAGAAAATCTCAACAGTAAGGACAAACACCTCAAATAAATATATTTTAGAATCAACAGAAACATTTTCTATGAGTATAAGGAGATTATAAAGGACCACAGGAGAAAGAAGAAAGCTGTAAGCTATTAGGGAAAGAAAGGATGACGTTTTCAAGCATTCAGATGAGATAGTACCACCCTGGCTAGGAGTTTTCGGTGATACACTGAGCTGTGTATGTCAGGCGAGGAGCTGAGGGAGGTGGCAGGAATCTAAATAGATGGGTTTTTGGACTCCTGGTGATGAGAAATCTCAGTGGAAAATTCTTATTAAAAGGAACAGAAGATTTATAAGCAATTGCTTATTGGATGCCAATAAAAGGAAAAAAGGGAAGAAAAATATCGTCCAGCTCAGAAAACTGAAAGAAGAAGATGAAGGCCAAGTCCTCTATCATGTCTGCTATCCAAAAAAATCAGCTGTTTGTAATTGCTTCGAAGAAGCCATCTATTTGGTCAGGAAGGTTTCTCGGCCTCCGCTCTGCCACCAACATGTCCTGAAACCTTCAGAATAGTCTCAGAACTTCTTGTAGTTTGAAGGTGTCCACCCACACAGAGAAGCTAATAATGCTTCCAGGCCCGGCACTGTCCATGCCTGGAGACATGCCTACCAGGAAAAGTGCCCAGGACTCTCCAGGACCTGATTAAGCAGGAGGTGTTAGGAGATGATTCCCTGAGCTGTTCATGCCCAGCACTGTGTACTCACCAGCTGATGAGCCAACCAGAACCATAAAGGTTTACTTTACCAATTCCATAACCATATTTCAGAACTCAGCCAACGTAAAACATTCTGTTAGGTGCTGAGGAGGCCATCTGTCTCATGTCCTCAAGATGCTACCACCCAGTAGGGAACATTAAGAAACACATACAAATCACTATGACTCACAGCATACTGTGAGAAGTACTGAATCATGTTAGCTGGATTGTTGACTGCTTGCTTGCTTTATAAAGACATTATTTTTCTTAAGGTTGCTTTTACCAGTGGAAAGACTAAGACATTTTTAAGAGCAGTTGGTGGAGTAGATTTGGTAATAGGTTCTGTGTGAATCCTATCATTTAGAAACTAAGAATCAGGACTAGTAATGAGTAAAAGGAGTTCAAATTCTAAAAACACCTCGTAGACTCGCTGGGATGGAAATTATCCTTTTTATCCTTGGGTTAGAAGAGGAAGCCATGGGTTTTAAAAAGTTCTTATGCTGATTATATGACAATGTTCAGTTCCAAACACATTAGGAAAGCTTCATTATTTTTTCTAATTTTTCGTCTTTTGCCCATACAGTAACAAAATTCTATTTCAGCTCTATTCTTAAAAAATAATCAAGGTAAGATAACATTACCAAAGATTTCCAGTTCCTTGTGTAAATGAGGCCAAGCTCTTCTGTACAGCAATATGTCATGAACTTGCCAACATCCTAACTGGGAGACGTGTGATGTTTTGAATCAAACTTCAAAGGTCAAGGGTAAGCAAAGACCTAGAATTACTACTGCATCTAAAATTATTTTATAGCCTTCAAAAGAACACGGAAAAAATGATTGCAATTCTCAAAATTATATGCTACCTTTGGGGAAAACACACTTCTGAGTCCTTGGAAGTACACAGGTAGTGAAAGCAGGGCCAGGCCATTTTCCACATCACAGTCACTGCCAGACAGAGGCAAGGAGGCCTGAGTACTGACTTAGTCTCCACCTGTTGTCTGAAGTTTGAGTGTAGGAGTTCATCATTTTCTCCCACAAACAGACAGCACTCTCCATTTTTCCATTACCTCCTTGTTTCCCAATCATGCAGATTTCAGTCATTTTTTTATTCTTCCTATTCTCACATCATTTATCCTGTTATTTGACAATTACCTAGTGACTGTCTATACCATAGGCTGTTGGGATTTAAATGACCCGTGCCCTCTCAAATCCACAGTTTATTTGGAGGAGATTCATAAACTATCAGTTACAATACATCAGTGTTCCTAGTAGAATTTAACCAAGTTCTCCTAAAACAGATGCTTTGGTCCAGAGCCTGGATGTCTGTCTGCATTTAACAAGTGCTGAAGGTGACTTTTTTGACCACCACAATTTGGAGAGCCATTCAGTGTACTAGCTTGTGCTACAGTGGGATGCTAGTGTGCTAGAGAGAGTGATAAAGACACACGAGGAAAGCAGGTGGCCCTGATAGAAGGGAAGAAGGTCAGGAGAGGTTTTCTGCAGAGTGAAGTTTAAGTTGAGATCACAAGTACGCTAAGGAATTACCCCAGCGGGGGGAAAATGGAGGGCAGGTGCAAAAAGAAGGAATACTCCAGAGAGAAACTAGCCTTTAAAACAACAAGACGTGGATCATTCAGGATGGCTGGAGCTTTAGAGTGTGAGATGAGCAAAAAGAAGAGACAGTTTAGCAAGGTAAGCAGGAAACAGACAAGGAAAAACCTCATAACATTACTGTGGAATTTGGGGCTTATCTTGAGGTCACTGAGGAACTATTGAAGGATTTTTAAGGTGAGGAAGAGAGAATTAAATGAGCAGAATAATTCTCTCTCTCAATTACTGTGGGTTCATGCTTCCTCCGTGAACTCCTGAAATTTTTACAACTTCTGGTGGAGATTCTTTTTCCACCATCCCTTCTAAGTTTGTTCCTCTTTTTCCACTTCTGGAGACACAACCTCATTCCAATATTCCCAACCTCCTCATGTCTAGAATATAGGAACTTCTTTTGAAGTGGTTGGTTGCCTTGTCAACCAGTCTTGTTCATTGACTAATCTCTTGAATCAGCCTCACCCATTGATTTCCTGAAGTTACTATCCTGCTCAAGAATCTTCCTCTTTTCTGATTTGGGACTACATTTCTTATCATAACCTTCAAAGCCTTCCACCACCCTCTTCTCCTACCTCTTCTCTGTCAGAATTTAAGAGTCTTCACGCTCGATTAATCCTCCAGGCACAGTATGACATTAGCTGGTACTCTTTGATGAAAATATTTAACTATTAACTTCATATTATGTGACACATTGAAATCTTTTAGCTTTAATAATGGGGTAAAAGACATTGTTTCTTTTTTATTTTACTAAAGATAACATTTATTATGCCCTTAATAAGTATTCTCTTTCTCAATTTTTTTAATTTTTTATTACTATGTACACTTTTGCAGCACATAATGTTTACATTCCTTGTGGGGAGTTGGTACACGTACATAACACATGTTAATAATTTTTTTTCACTTTCTTCCTCTCCCCTTTGTCTCCCCTCCCTCCATCTCTTAATCCATTTACCATATGAAAAATATTTATCTCTTTACTTCCTATTATCTAACTTTTATTTTGCTCTTTACTTATATTTTGGGTTTCTCATATAAGAGAAACCATGTGATACTTAAGCTTGTGTGTCTGATTTATTTCACTTAACATTATGGTCTCAAGGTTCATCCATTTTCCTACAAAGGACTCAAGTTTATCCTTCTTTTTGGCAGAGTAGTGCTCCGTCGTGTGTAAATACAATTTTTTTAATGATTCATTTGTTGATAGACACATAGGTCACTTCCAAGATTCAGCTAGAAGAAATATCAGCCATCAGAAAAAAGAATAGGAAAGGTTTTATGACAGCAAAGGTTCTTTGTGATTCCCAACCTCATATGTTGTTGTATAAAAAAACTGCCCAGAGAGGAATAGCCCATCATAGGGCTAAGAGGTGGCATCTTATATTTAGTTTCTATCCTACTCTTTGTCTCCACTCACTGTGAATCTGGCATTTCACAATTTACAGAATTGGGATGTTCGTTTGTTTGTTTCTGTGAACTATCTGGTTATGTTCTATTTTAGATGGTTAGAAGAGTTTGGCCTGATCTCTAGAACACCGGGGCATTGTTTAAAATGCTCCATTGTAGTGACAGTGATTGGGATGGCACTGTACTAAATTCCCTCCCAAAGCTCGGCCTGGCGGGAAGGAACTCAGCCTCTGTTCTGGTACCAGTGGTAATGGCCCTTTCTATCTCTGGGCCGATGCCCCAGTCTGGGTCTCCACCTCACTGTCGGGTGACAGACAGATCATGCTATTACCCCGCCCCCGGTCCCACTCTGTGCGACACGTTTATCTATTTACTTTCTATCTAGACATTCCCCCAAAGCCTCATGCGCTCAGAGGTGGGGCTTCTGGGAGGGACTGGATCACGGAAGCCCTGTAGCTGAGTTGCTCTTAAAAGGTGGGGCCCAATCAGAAGAGGCAGGTCGCTTAGGTCGGACCTGGAAAGGTCTCTCTTTCCTCCACTTGTCCCTTTGCTCTCTGCTTCCTGGCTGCCATGACTTGAGCAGCTTTCCTCCACCGGACCCCTCCACCATGCTGCCTTGGAGCCAGCCAGCAGTGGATTTAAAAGGTGAGCCAAAATAAACGTCTCCTCCTTTAAATTGCTGGTGTCAGGTATTTTGTGGAAAGTGGCTGAGACGGTGTCTAAGACTTCCACCATTTCTCTTAGGGGATTTATGGAAATTGTGTAAGAAATATTTTTCCTTATTTCTTAGTTGAGTTTTCCTTTTCTCAACTTCATGAAGTTCGTCACCTAAATGTCACAGTGATTTATGGGTCATTAATTGTGAAATGCTATAAAAGAGAAAGAGACAGAGCCAGAAGGAGAGAGGGTAGGTAGATTTTTTTAAGGCAACATTTTCATAATTAATTTTAGAGATGCCCATCGTCATAGAGTTCTCTTTTATATTTTGTTCAAAAGTTTACTGAGATGAAATTCACATACTATACCATTCATCGATTTAAAGTTTGTAAGTCAATGGTTGTTAATATAGTCACAGAATTGTGCAACCACAATCTAATTTCTAAAAATTCTCACACCCCATTCACCCCCTGGAAACCATGAATCTACTTTTGTCTCTTTAGATTTGTCTATTTTGAAAATTTTATGTAAATGGAATGTGGTTTGTTTTTTTTTTTATGGATGCTTCTTTCACTTAGGAAAATGTTGTTTAATCTATATTATAGTATATATCAATACTTTGTTCCCTTTTATTACCAAATGATATTTCATCATGTGGATATACCTTACCTATTTGCTTATCTACTTATCAGTTGTTTCCATTTTGAACTATTATAAACAATGCTCCTATAAATATTGATGTATAACTTTTTGTGTAGGACTGTTTTCCCCCCAGTACAAGGGATTGAACCTAGGGTCTATATCCCTGGCCCTTTTTTATTTTAAGTCAGGGTCTTGCTAGGCTGCCGCATTGCCCAGGCTGAGCTGGAACTTGCTATCCTGCTTCAGTCTCCCTGAGAGCTGGGATTACAGGCATTCACCACTATGCCCAATTTAGGGCCTATGATCTTAATTCTTAAGGGCAGATACCTAGGGGTGGAACAGCTGAGTCCTGTGCTAAATCTATATTTAACATGTAAGGAATTGCTAAACTGTTTCCACAGCACCAGCACCATTTTATATTCCCGTTAGCAATCTGCAATACCTCGTAAAGGTTCCAGTTTCACCACATCCTCACCAACGGTTATTATCTAGATTTTTTTATTATTATTATAGCCATTGAAGGAGTTAAAGCAGTATCTCACTGTGTTTTTGATTTGCATTTCCCAGATGACTGATGATGCAGATAATCTTTCCATATGCTTATTGGCCATTGCATATCTTCTTTAGAGAAAGGTCTATTCAGATCCTTTGCCTATTTTTGAAATGGATTGTTCTTGATTTTAGTGATTTGAGTGTTTATTCCTCCACTCCCCCCCCATTCATTTACCTAAAGGTTTATTAACTTTTTGTACCTTTCAAAGATCCAACTTTTGTCATAGATTTTCCCATTTTCTATTCTTCATTTTACTTATTTCTACTCAAGTCTTTGTTATCTCCTTCTTCTGTTTGGTTTAGGTTTAGTTTGCTCTTTTTTTGTTTTTGTTTTTTAGTTTCTTAGTGGGAAAGTTAAGTTACTAACCTGAGATCTTTCTTCTTTTTTTAATATAAGTACTCACAGGCATCAAGTTACCCTGAATATTGTGTTAGCTACATCCTGGAAATGTTAATATGTTGCGTTTTTGTTTTCATTTATCTCAAAGTATTGTTTAATTTCTCTTGAGTTATCTTCTCTGGCCTACTGATTATTTAGGAGTACTGTATGTTGTTTAATTTTCATATATTGGTGAATTTTCTAAGTTCACTTCTATTATTGATTCCTATTTCCATTAAAGTCCTCTAATTTTTAAGTAATCTAAGGTACCCAATAAAACTACTCTTCAGGTTGGGAGTATACCTCAGTGGTAGAAGGCTTACCTAGCTTGCACAAGGCCCTGGGTTCAATCTCCAGCACCGGAAGAAAGAAAAAAACCTTAAAAACTACTCTTGCTGCAATTCTACTCTAAAAGTAAAAACACACAACTAAAGCCTGTATTAAAATAAGCTTGAGGGGCTGGGGATTTAGCTCAGTGATTAGAGTGCTTGCCTTGCAAGCACAAGGGCCTGAGTTCGATCCCCGGCACCACCCCAAAAAATAAATAAATAAATAAAATAAGCTTGAGAAAAGCAATTTAAGGAATAAACTGGAAGGAAAGACAAGTATAATCAATATCCTAGAGACTTTTTCTTCCAGGGAATCTAAGTTTTATTATTTATTTTTAAATTAAAAATAAGCATAAAGTACCTTCAATTTTTCACAAGGGACATTTAACTTAGAGAATTTACACATACAAGCAGGAGAAAAGAAAGCATAAAGCATAAAGTATAATGAAATGATTGAAAGAGAACTAAAAAAAAAAAAAATGAGTGGCTTAACCAATCTAATTTTAAGTGACTTCAAATAACAAGACTTATACACTTCCCTTGGCAGATTTGTGGAACTTGGGTAAGAAGTATTTTCCTGATGTTCAAGCTGACTTTTCCTTTTCTCAGTTTCATCAGGGAGGCATACGTGCACCTCTGCATACCACTCGAAACAGCCCCTCTCCTTATTTAGTTTGAGCTTCAACTCCTCGAGGACGTGCAGATGGCTATTACATCCCCTTTCTTTACATTCTTCATCCAAGGCAAACATATTTAGACCGCTTCGTCTATCTCTTAAGCCAGTTTTTGTGTTTTTGAATTTCTGCTCTCCGAATTTGGCCCAATATATTTACTCTTTCTAATTCACAGAGTCCATGGAGACCTCAAATTGTGTATGAGTCACAAGGGCACACTCTTGATATCACATAAGCAACTGTCTACCTCTGTGCCCTGACATTTTACTTGGAAGGGAAACCCAAAATAGCAGTTAAAATTAAAAAAAAAAAAATAGACATTTACTTTCCATTACCAACCACAGGTGGTTTTCAGTCCCACTGCTTTCCAAGTACTGAACCACCATCCTGTTGGATGTCTGTCATTTGGATTATTTTTCCCTCTCTCAGGCGACAGGAGTAAGCAAGTTCTTTTCCTGGCTCTCTCAACATTCCCAACAGTTCATCTGGCCTGGAGCAACCATTCACAGCTAAGGTCTGCCAAGTTTACAAGTGCATAGGTTTCTCCAGAGTCCTGCTGGGGTATTCTGGTTATTTCTGAGAGAATGGAGTGATCTATGCCTTTACGCTCTTCCCAAAAGCACAGCCTTTAACAATCTGGCTAAAAGTGTAAGATATTCTTTACCTACTCTTCAGAACAGTATTGTTTAAAAGGATAAAAGATTCACACATACACCCATTCTAATCTTTAGAATGATATTCTCTAAACAGAAATACTTAGAATGATACTCTCTAAAAGAATAAGAGATTACAGAGCACCCTTTTAAGAGCATTAATGGATAAACATTTTGCACTCCTTTCTACTTGCTGACTTTTATGAGTCAATGTATAAAATACAACTAACATCCCATTTATCTGAATTCCACTAATTGAGAATGTAATGTTACCCGGGTTGAAATTTGTCTTTGCCTTAAGAATGAAGATTCCCTAAGCAAATAAATCCTATATGGGCAGGGGTGGTACATTTGCCATATTTAAAGGAATGATGCTGCCTAACAACTGTAACACATACTATAGTGGATATTTTCTCCATGAATATATTTTACATATCCATTAAAACAGGCTTGGTAGCATCTCTTCTTGAAAGAATGTGCTAAAAATTAATTTGAGTTATATATGGAATAGAGATGACTACATTGGGCAACCCACTCGGGTCCCCTCCTGTCTCTCGGGAGCTATCTTTCTCTCTCTCTCAATAAATTCTCCTACTCTTAACGTGCTTTGTTCCTTAGAATTCATTCTTCGATTTTGGGGAACCTGAACTTGGCATAACCAACATCTAGCAGGTTGGAAGTTATATCCTATATCATTTGGAGGTCCACACCAAGATAATTAGAAGGAGGTAAGAGTTTGCTTTTGTTTCATAGATTCCAGATCGTGAGTCATTTAGGCAATCAGAAATTGTCATTCTTGTTTGTCAGTTGCTCATGCCTTGACTTTCATGCCTTGAATTTTTATGCTTTGTCTTTTGACACCTTGTCTTTTTGTTAAATGAAGCTTAAAATGAGAACATTGGATGATTATGATGTTTCGTTGATGCAACATTTTATTTTTCTAGGCAAGGTCTTATATTTCTGTTTTTGTACATGCTGCATTTGGATTTATTAGAGAAGACTGCATTGATTTTCAAATGAGAATTCAGATTTTACTTCCCACAGCATGAGAATAGCTGTATATATGTCTTCCACAGATGAAAAGCCAGGACTTCAAAGTAGAAGCCATCTCCTAGCACAATGGTTGCTATGGTTGCTGTAATTTGAATGTGTCCCCCAAAGTTCATGTGCTGGAAACAATACCCAATGCAACACTGTAGGAATGTGGGACCCAATAAGGAGTGATTAGGTCAGCCCTCGTTACTGAATTAATGAGGTTATTACAGAGTAGGCTTACTATAAATGTGAATTCTGACCTTTGCTGTCCTGTTGCTCCCTGGCACTCACTTGCCCTTCTGCCTTTCACCATGGCAGACACAGCAAAAATGCCCTTACTAGATGCTGGCATCTTGCTACTGGACTTCCCAGCTTCCAGAGCTGAAAGAAATACATCTCTATTATTTATAAATTATCCAGTCTCAGGTATTCTGTTACAACAGCAAAAACTGGACTGACCATGCTTTAGTTTCATTCAGCATTTTGTCTTCAGAGGTCACTCATTTGTTCAAAAATAATTCCAGCATGTTATCCTTCTGTGACCTCTTTCAGACAATGTATTTACTGTAGTGTAAGCTCCTGAGAGCAGAAATTGGTTCAGCACTTCCCAGCACAATGCATTTCATACAGTATAACCTCAAGAAATGTAAATTAATGTACAGACAAGACTTGAATGTCTTAAGCCAAAGGAGTAAGTAATAGAAATGTCAGGCACTCTGAGAGACCTTTGAAAGGGGTGGGCTCTTTCACTTTATTTTAAATTGACTTCTTATGTATTCTTCCAACAAGTAGACTATCATAAAGCAATACACAGGATAACATGAATCCAGACATTGGCTTGGATAACTGGACCTAAAGAATAAATATCCCTTTAAGAAGAGAGAAAGTAAAACCAGCAGCAAGGCTAGACCCTGAAACTAATGCGCCTAGGGCAATGGCACATTAAGATCAGATAAATGACAAACTGATATGTATAACTGATATCCTAGAACTAGAAGGGAATTTACAGAGTACTTTGTTCAGTCCTTTTATTTATCCAATCCAAAAATTAAGACCAAAAGAGATTAAGAGGATTGTTCAAGAACACAAAAAATGAGAGCTAAAGCCAAGACTAAAATGCACTTCTGTCCCCCAAACCATGTCCATTCAGCTATGTCCCAGGTTCATTATTTACACTATCAATTGAGTGATTCTTCCAAACAAACCTACAGGTTTGTTACTGACCTAGATTTTTAAAGTTTGAATAGAAAAAAAAATGTGTTTATATCTGACTCAAAAGAGACTACACTGCATACTTTACATAATATTATTTGATTCTTCCTTATATGAAGTCTCATTTTTAATTACTTTTCTTGCTTTCCTCCAAGATTTTTGCTTTAAAATAGTCATTATGCTACCACAGGGCAAAACTATGTGAAATAACTTCATTCCCCAGACTAGGACTGTAAGTCAGATAACAGGTTGTCTGTGAAAGAACATCACTCTGTCAGCCAGTGCAACTGTTTGTGTAAGTGCACGAATACACAAAGCTTCCTGGTACAGGGCTGCTCTGCAGTGTCTTAGACAGCCCAGGCGACCTGCAGGAGAAGAACGGCTACTATTGTTTCAGGCCACAGTCTCTTTTGGATGCTGCATCGGTACAGCAGGCAAAACAAACAGCAAGAAGTAGTTTCCAGGAGAGAACAGCAGACTCTATATCATTTCTTGCATTTATAATGAGCAATAGCAGATTTTCTTCTCTCTTTTCCTAAACCCCAAGGTTTCCTCCATTTCCTAGAGCTTTGACAAGGTGTGGGTATTCATGTTGGTATCAAGTATCAGGAACATAGATTAGAAGCTCCAGGAAAAATGTTGAGATATCTTCCCATCCCCCAACACTTTTGTCCTTTCTCCAGGCTTCTATCCTCACCAAAAGTGTCTAATGTCCCAGGGATCTTCATTAAGCCTACCACTGCACAATACATTCTCATAGCACAGTTTAGCATCCATCAGAATCACCTGATAGGCTTCATAAAACACAGGCTTCTGAGCTCCATCTTTAGGGTTTCTGACTGAGAAAGTCAGGGCTGGGACCCAAGAATTTCCAGAAATAAGTGATTCTGATACTGCTGGTCTAGAGACCACTTTGAGAACCATCTGTAATCTGTCGTACCAAGGATACCACATTTGTCCGTAACCCACCACTGCTCACAGGAAACCACATCTCTAAGGTCATAGTTAGAAAACAGAACTCCAGAAGATTGTCTCCTAGCCTCTCAGCAGTACTTGGTATGATATTTTGATCCTTATTCCTCTCTTAGCTTCCTTAATGCTGAACCACACAGAGTGTCCTCCTCCCTACAGCACTGATTAAATTTCCTTTCATATATGTTTATGCCCACAGAAACATAAGCCTTGGTCCTTGGTTCTTCTCTCGTTCAGAATGTACTTTGCCTCACATATGTCCACGAATGGACCTAAAGAGTAAACACTCTAAATTAATCTAGGTTAAATCTGCATCTCCCAAATACATGTCTTCATTCTTGACATATTTCACCTTTATCTTGCAGCACACAGTGCAATGCCTGATGGCCGTCACCAAAAATCTCCCATTTAACACCATCTTCAAGACAGGAGAATCTACCTTTCCTGTTTTGCCTTACCCCCACTCTCTCAAATGAATTATGTATTGACTGTTGTGCCTCCTACACTTTTTGCTTCCAAACTTCTGGGTCTCATCCCATGTCTCTGCCTCAAAGACCCTCATGTCTATAGCTCCATGTTCTAATTCTATGTAACAACCAAAGCTCATTTATGTGCAGTCACCTTTATGAAGTTTTCCCCAATTGTGCCATTAGACAATCTATCCCCCTTTCCCAAATTCCTCGGATAAGCACCTCTCACACACAGCCTCTATCACTCCCATACAGAGACAATCCCTTTATAAGATAAGCCTTCCCCACCACATGGTCTCCTAGTTACGAAAACAATCCTGATCACAGGTATCATATCCAAGTAGTCTTAATGGTATGTTCATACTTATCACACCACGTGTTCTAGTTTTTGGTCCAGAGTATATATTTCACAGAATAATTACCCCATGATTCTCTTGATTTGAGCCACTTAGAAATATCGCAAATATACATTTGGTAATACTCTAATGCTTTCCCCACTAATACTAGCTGTTCTATGTCACAAAGACCTTCTATTACCTCCAAGAAGAGTACCCGCCCTAGCTCCATCCAGCTAAAAGTGTTAAAGATTTAACCTGCATGTTCAGCCCCGGCTAGACCCTGAACCAACTCTAACCCTGCGGCATGGTGATCTATCAGAAGCTCTGCTCCCACCAGCATGTAAAGCTAAGGATTAGGTCTGACACTGCACCACGATATCCCATATCCCTGAAGAGAGCCACTGGAACCCACATATCTGTTGACTGCAGTCTCCTTGCCAAGGCCTGTTAAAACTCTACACACATTATACGACTTTGCTTTCTTCTCAGATTCTCAGATCATACCTTACTTCTTCCTGCTCTGAGGCACACTCTTGGTTGGGCACCTCCAGTTAATCTATCCCTCACCAGGGATCTGCCACAGGGGCCTGAACTTGTCACTATTCCTCTAGGCCTCCAGGCCTCTTTAATGAGGATGCTACCTTCTGATTATGAGTATTGCCGCTTTCCAGGGATCTCTGTTGTTGGTTTTCACTCACTAAATTAAAGCTTTCCAACATTCCCCAAGACCCATGGATGTAGTGACTTGAGCAGTAGAGGGCTACACCACTGGAGCTAATGATAGGCTACTAGGGCCATATCACAGTCCACATGACACTCTTCTCCAAGAACCCCAAGGCCTGATCACTGCCATGTACTTCCTTTTCATGGCATTCCAAACCCCTGAGCCCAGATCCTCTTGGGTCTCCCACCATACAGAGTTAAGGAAGGCCTTGCTGGCGTGTCATGTATGCTTCTCATGGATTCTGTGGGACTGCCATGGAACATACTGCCTGTCATGTATGCTTCCCATAGATTCCATAGATTTGAGCCTTAGTTGTCACCAACCCTTCACTTTAAGTTCCAACTTAGGTATCATCTCATGAGGAATGAGGCACACCACACAGGTCACAGAGCATGGGAGCTTCTCCAGAGCTTTCTCCTGCTCATCCTCTAGTTAAAATGATGTACCAGGTCCCCTGTGTTCCTACTCACCTGCCAGCTAACTCTAGAATAATTGGAAGGATTAGGCTGTGAAAGACAGAACTCTTTGTCCTACCTTCTTGTGAAATCTCAAGGCTTGAGAAGTCTGTCCATGAAATTTTCACCTACCCTCTTGGTACCAAAGATGGAATCCCCCTTAAGGATCATCAAGAAGCCCTACTGCCCAGGGCTGGGCCAGATGTCTGACCAGCTGTAAGGAGGGTGGTTTTAGTCTTTGGCTCAGATATCTCATGCTTATACATTGGATGTGTGTGACTGGATCCCCTGAAGGCTACTTCAAATAAGGGAAGCCCTAATGCATGTTCAACACAGATAGGAAACAAGTTGCTCCCCTGTATAATCACCAAGGGTGACATGCAAATTCAAAACCTGGAATCCATTCATTAATTTACCTGGTTGTCAACCTCCTTGAAAGAATAAAACGTCAAGACTATGTTTCTGGAATGCCCAGTTTGCCTCCAGCAAATGTATTTCATGCTGTCACCAATGAAAATAAGCCACCTACTGACTTGATCCTGCTAAAACCAAAGTTTTAGATGGAGGAAACTAATTGTCAAACGTCTCTACCTTTACTTCCATTTTCCACTTGCTATTGTCCAACTACTTTTTGATTCAGTTACTATAACTCAGTGCACACCAAGTGGAGGGATATTGCATGACACAGGCTGCTACTTCTCAGAATTTACAAAGCATCTTTTTACTTCATCCTATTTAATTACTTATATCTAAAAATATAAATAAAAGAAAGGGATCTGTAAATGCCTGTCAGGCCTGGCAAACAAGGCAGAAATCACATCCTCCTGAATTCCAAAGTTTCATAATCAGGTTAGTTTATCTTTAACCACTTGACCTTAGCTCCTTGTAGACATACTGATCCCAGTAGAAGAGTAAATAACTTGGAGAATCCCTTGTTCCTGCTTATTGCAGCTCTTACCTGGAATGGACAATACAAACTAAGAGATAACCAATCAGCAATTTGTGCTATTTTTGTCAACCAATACTGTATAGTAGTAACAACTGGTTTACTGTAATTTCCTTTTTGTTCTTTTAATCTATAAAACCAGATCTCTGAGATGTCATTTCCCAAGCACATATTCTAGAATTCGTATTTTCCCATTGTGGCCATCCTCATTTTAACTTGAATAAACTTTTTGTTCTCAAATCCAGTGTACCTCAATTTGCCTTTTGGGGTGACACACCCCATTACCATACAGATCAGATCAGTAAAAAGCTAGACTAATGCTTCTTACCTTCTTCCATCCAGCAAGCTGTTCTTGATCCCTCTAAACTCAGCTGTCTACCAAAAAAGAAAAAAAAAAAATAAAATAAGAAAACTAAGTGTCATAGGGAGTTCCAACGACCAGTTTATCTTGCCAATCTACATAACCACTCCACTTGTGCCACTATAGCCAACCCTTCTACCACACCCCACCACCTTCAAAAACAATAAATTAATATTTCCCCAAATAAAGATGTCTTAAATCATGACTCTCTCTAATTTTCAACTAGCTTTAATGCTGGCATTATGCTAAATAAATAGGATAAGATTTTGCTTATATACTCTCAAGACTTGGACCATTATTCATGAGCAACCCATACAAATAATTTTTCAAATTGACCTTTTCAACCCTTGCCACTTCCATGTAAGTCATCCATAATTTCTGGTCATCCCACATGCTTTGTACTGACAAACCTTTAATTGGCAAATAGAGATGACATGACTTACTAGGTAATTTTTCGTTTAAGTAGTAATATTTTTGTTAACTGCTTTGTCTGTCTAAGCAACCGAAGTTAAATCCACAGGGTATAAAAAGAGTTTTATTAAAAAAAAAAAAAAAGAAGAAGAAGAAGAACAGAAAGGAAAGAAGAAAAACTCTTGTCCACATCATTTTTTACAGTGCATCTGAATAATAGCTGGGCTATAAATAGAAGATGCAAGAATGACTAATTCTGTTTTGGTTCCATCTCTTCAATGACAAAGGAAATCCCTCTGTACAAACATACTAAGCTAAATCATAACAGCTGGACATGAAGAATTTTATCTAGAACATCTACATAACACAATCAAGAGTGCCAACCTTGAAGATGTGCAAATAACTCCCAAAGGAACCCAATTTTATAACTAACAACTCAGGGGATGTGTGATTTAAAAGAAATGTTTAAGTACAGCCTTGCTTTAAAAGCATACTCCCTTGAAATCATCACTGCTAATAAAATGCAAGAGAAATTTACCCTCAATTGCTTTATCCTGGAAAAAAATCTGTCTTTTGTGAGAAGAGAGCATATGCATCATTTATTGCTCAAAATTTTCTTTGAGAAACTTAGTTACCCTTCAGAAATTTTTCAAATAAATTAAGGCCTTAGCTGTGTAGAGAGAAGTCTGCTGGCACTGCACTGGGGAGAGAATGAATGAAAGACTGGATTGAATTTTCCATGGAAGCCAACAATTAAAATTGTTTTCTTTGGTATATCCCTTTCTGTCAGTTGTTTCTGTGCTCTCCAAGAGAAGAAAAAAGTGAAGAAGCCTGATTCAGTCATTTCCAAATCTCACTTCCAGTTTCCATCTTATTAAAGACATGACTTAACTTTAATGTGTGTAACATAAACAGAATCATAAAAGGGAAAGAATTAGAACAGTCTGGAAGAGTCCGTGTCCAAAGTTGGAAAATGCCACAGCTGATTTACTCTTTTTATTATTGTTGTTCTTTTGTATTGTTTACTGCAAGGAGAAATTCTCCATTCCTCGGCTGCTCATTCCTCACCCTCCATTACAATCACTGGGAATTCCAATTTCACAAAGTTATTACAATGCGGCCACAAATAATCCATCTTGTCAAGTCCATCTTCAGGACTGAAGATAAAGTTGGAGCTGAGTTGCTGCACACATCTGGAGAAGGTTCGGTACTTGTAATCGTGAGCCTCTCTGTGAATGCACCCAGGAGAAAGGGGCTGACAGGCTGCATATTTCTGCAAACTGTTCCCAGAAAGAACCAATTTCCTGACTTCCATGTGGTGTCAATAATGGAGGCATGAGATGGAGCAGTGCTTATGAAATATTAAATCTACTTACAGGACCAGCTCGAAGCAAATTCAGACCACCTGTGAGAACAAGCCCGCCAGTGGGTACTCAGAGTTTGGCATACACATGGCTCATGTGAATGATATGTTCTCATCTATGTATTTGGGCTTATTTGCCACAAAACTTCCTGACAGTGGGTTGGGGGCTAGATTTCTGCACATTTAGAATTGAAACAGTTCAAATCACTGACATTATTAAATTTACTATCATAAGCAGCCAAAGTTCATCTTATTCATCAGGAAAAAAAGTGACTGATGTTTCATGGCATTAGTATTAGGTCATTTTGGTTTTTGCCAATAAAAACAAAGCATTAGTGTTTCAATGTTTTAATATCATGATTTAATTCTCTCAATGATATTAGGACCAAGAAGCTCAACCAACGTGAAGACCCCATCAAAATTCTTGAGTCAAAAACTATGGTTCTGAAATAAGTTCACCATCCTGACCTCCCATTTCACAGTATATATTTTATGCCTGTGACTTTCCAAATATGGCCTCTTAACATTGCAAATGTAAAGTTTTATATCGCTAACTTGTTTCAAGGGTTTGCCTAAATAAATAGAAAAACATCTGGGCTCTTTTACTGGCAAAAGCAAAAGATATTTGACCTAAGATCAGATTCTGAGACTTGAACATTAATTTGGTCTTTCCACAGAACGTCTCTAATTTTCCACAACTCTCTGCTGAGAGAGTTCAGCCCAATACTTTCAGGGGAAGGATACAAGAATGCACATGTCCCAGCAAGACATATGTCCCAGGTGGCTTCTCTGACCCCCAAAATTTACCCATAGGTCTACCCCATTCTCATCCAAGCAATGGAGACTATTCCAAGGCCAGAACAAATCCATAAAGTCAGGGCCTCAAGGATACTGGGGCATCTAAATCTCTCCAGACCAGAGGAAGTATATTTTCAGTCTGTCCCATCAGCTCTTCAAGGGCACCATCTGCAATTCTAGGCTAAGATTTACTTGACTTAATATAAGCCCCCTGCCCAGAACTCCCCAGAGTCTAAGGCTACAGCATTTTACAGAGTAGCATCCCAGACTCAGCTCCCTTTCTGATTTGACCTAGAAAAAGAGAACAGGCCTTGCTTCTAGATTCAAGAAAACTAGGAGCACGGCCATGTGTGCGCACACACACGCACACACAAGCGTGCACACACACACACGGAGCTCTACATCTGTTTATAGACCATATGAAGGCACACTGAACACATAACCCCTACGAAAGGATGGCCCCTGTGGTTAGGCAACATGGCAGCCATTGGATTCTAGTCTAAATCTTCTAGAAATTTTTAATTAAAATTCAAAGAAGTAAACCTAATCCCTAACCTACTTTAGCCAAGTATTTCATTAAAATCAACTTTTTCTTTTTTAATTGAAAAGATAAATTCTCTGTTGTATATAGATAAGTGTGCTTCTTCAAAATATTCTGACAAAATAGAGTTATTCCCCAAGGATAAGAACCAAAACTAGATTCAACAGTCATTCTCTTCACAAGTTCAATGTTTCCTAGATGTTTAGACTTTCAGAACTGGAAGATGATGTATCAATCTGCCTATGCAAAGACTTACACACAGATGTTCACAGAAGCATTATTCACAATAGCTCAAATGTAGTAACAATCCAAATAGCCACCGTATGGTGACTGGGTAGACAAAATGTGCTATGCCTATAACAATGAACTGAATGATAAAGAGAAATGAAAGTATCAATCATGCAACAAAATGGATGAATCTCAAAAAGAAATACTAAGTGAAAAAAAGCCAGACACAAAAGACTGCGCATGTATGATTTTATTTATAATAAATATCCAGAAAAGATAAATCCGTACAAACAGAAAGTAGATTCCTGGTAGGCCAGGGTTGTGTATGAAAACAGGGTGTGATTACAAATGTGTATTTCTTCTTGTAGAGGTGGGTTCAAATTTGGATTTTAGTGATGACTGAGCAACTCTCTCTCCCCAGGAGCTCCAACATTTACATACATTGTCTTATTTAATCTTTACAACAACCCTGTTGGATAAATACTATTGTTGTCTCTACAAGTAAGAAGACTGAGGCTAAGTCATTAAATAATTTTCTCTCAATCAAACAGCTAATGAACAAATGAATGAGGAGTGTAGTCTGGACTTACCTGACTCAAGAATTTAATCACTATGCCAGAGTTCTGCCAAATAGTATTTAACATACTGGTATGCTCTAAGTTGTTATACGTGTGGCAAAATATGGATTCCTCTCTCACTCCCTGGGGAAATGAATAGGACCTGGGGCTGGCAGAACCTTAGCCCAGTCTCTGGACTAAGAGCAGCCCCAGAAGTCTGCACTCAGTGTCACGTAAATGTATGCATTTTGCTTCATAGCACAATGTCAAGATCCACCCCAGGTTATAATCCTATTGTCTTGTATTGAAGCAGTTCATACAGCCTGCTAGGAGAAAAAGTGATTGATCCAGAATCACATTGGTGTTTGTAAAACACCCGTACCCAGCCCCAACAGGTGTCCTCTGTGCTACAGGGTCTTCTGTGTCATGACAAAATATTTAACTAGATGACATGACTGCAATTGCCCTAAAAGTGAAATAATTTTAGATAAATATTATTTTCAAGAACATAGGCTATACAGACTAGAAGAGTTCAGAGCTTCATGTCTAACTGCTCTTTCTTCTATATACCCAATTAACCAAGCTCCAGCCTTTCCGTCTTCTAAATGTCTTTTAACTCTGTTTCTTTTGACATCTGTTTCTCTCCCATCTGTACTGCCATTACCCTGTGCTGGTCATTGTCATCTTTTACCTGGATGACCCTAGTGGTGGCATAATTGGTCTCTGGCCAGTATTGCCCTCCACACGTAAGTACTGATAATATCACATCATTCCTCTCCTTAAAACATTGCTATGGGCCCTCGCCAACCACAGACAGAAGTCGAAAGTCCTTAACATGGACCCCTTTCACCGCCACACTCTTCCTATAGTCAGAATGAATAATTTTCAGGTCCTCACGCTATGGTGTGAGGAAAGTGGGCCTTGTCCATGCTGTTCCCACAGGCGTACCTGAGGTTCACAGGTTTGTTTAAATAAACAGGAAAGCATCTGGGTTCTTTTTTTTTTTTTAACAGCAAGTTTGGTTTTTTTGTTTTTGTTTTTGTTTTTGTCTGCTACCAAAAGAAAAAGACATTGATCCCCTCTCCCTCTTCACCTGGTAACTCCTATTCATCCTTAAAAGTTCAGCTTAGAGCATCCTCTAGGATATCTCTCTTTCCCTCCCCTTACCCTGTGCCACTCTGCCATAACCCAACCCTCATTTAGATGCTCCCCTCTGTGGTGGCCCTTTTCTCTCTCTCCCTGTCTGTCACATCATTCTGTCTCACCCTGAGCAGAGAGACCTGTGGTCTCATTCTTGCTTGGGTTTATACCTAGAGTGTGACACACAGAACATTGAAGGAGCTCAACACATCCTGAGTGGGTAAAAGAATAAAATAAACTAGGCATGGTGGCGCCTGTAATCCCAGGACTCAAGGGGACTGAGACAGGAGGATCACAAATCCAAGCCCAACTTGGGCAAATTACTGATTTAGCAAGACCCTGTCTCAAAATTTAAAAAAAAAATTTTTTTTGAAGGAATGGAGATGTAGTTCAGTGTCAAGACCCTAGATTCAATCCCCAGAACAGGAAAAAAAAATGAATAAAAACCATAAAAATGTAGAACTGGATTAACTTTTTCTCTATTTTAATAGATTATGCCAATAATCCAGTCATAAATCCCAATCTTTCAACGACTTTTTTTGGTAGGAAAACAGTGGGATGGAAAACACCTACACAGCTCTTGTGCCAGGCCAGCACCACAAGAGAACATATCGCCCACTGCTCAGGCTCCTCACAGAATGAGAGACTGAGAACTGTGATTGCTAAACAGCACTTAATGCTGGAGGTTTATTATCTTATCTTCTATCATGTTCACTGAAAAACAGCAAAATGCAAACATTAATCTGTACTGAATATAGCTCTGCAAATATGTTTATGTATCTATAAAGATGGAGGAGATAACAGAAAACAGTTGTTCAGTCAGGTTGTTAAGATCATAGATGATTTTTCATTATTTTATTGTTGTACCATTGTTTTCACGCTGTTGTTTGTGCTAGTGGGTATTCTTTTAATATGAACCGGTTGATGTCTTTACGCTAATGGCAAACCAATAACATAAAAAACTGCGCTGACCACTCTAATTCCCAAAACAGAGGTACACCATGGGCCCCATGATGTAAACTTACTTGAGTTCTTGCAAAAATTAGAATATAGCCAACAAGAGCTGACTGCTTAGTATGTGCAGGCACCAGGCTAATCTTTGGTTTATTATCTCAGTTTAAAGAGGCTACAGGACCGACTTGCTCGGAAGTTAAAAGTTAAAGCAGTGGTTGATTTTATGTGTCAGTTTGGCTCAGCGAGGTGACCAACTGTTTAGGCAGAGACACTTTTGATGTTTCAGTAAAGGCATTTTTAAAATGTGGTTAACATTTATAATCAATTGACTAAAGAAAGTAGATGACCTTCCATAATGTGCACGGGCCTCATTCAGTCATTTAAGACCGAGAGAGAGAGAAGATGGGGGTTCCCTGAAGAAAAGGCTTTCTGCCTTTCAACAGAAACAGAAACAGAAACAGAAACAGATTTTCTGCCTGAATTTCTGGCCTTGGATTCAAGAAATACTTAGCTAGATAGGATAGATAGATCAGATATAGATAGATAGATGATAGATTGATTGATAATGGATGAATAGATGATACTGACACAGATATAGATATAGGCACATTAGGATATATATCCTATAGGAGGAGGTATTGATATAGATATCTGTATCTGTTTCTGTTTCTCTGGAGAATTCAGTCAATACAGCTACAAAGTAGCGTTAGCAGATTTTCAATCTTGTAGAGCTACTGCTCGTGAGTGTTGCAAAAATAAGATAAATTGCCAAGTTGCATCAAGGGTTGTATTCAGAGCAGGCCATTTGCAATTGAGTGAGGCCCACGCACATTATGGAAGGTGATCTGCTAATCTGCGGGGCATTGTTGACCCACGGAAGCTCCACATGGCCCTGGCTTTGCTGCTTCTTTGTGGCTTCACTCTGGGTTCCTAAACCCTTGCCAGTGGCCCACTCGCCAGCAGATGCAGACCGAAAAGGACCCCTCTGCGAGTCACTTCCCAGAGACACTGGGCACCCACTACTTGCTTGTCTTGCCCTCTTACTTAAAAGCCCCAGGTCTCAGTCACCACAGTGAGATGGAAATGACCTGCAGCTCTTGGGAAAACATGCACCATTAAAGAGGAAGAAATGAAAGAGACTCCAACTGCGGCAGGAAAGATTGAGATTCTTCTTATGAAAAGGACTCTGAGAAGAAAAAATATTGCTAAGTAAAATCACAAATGTGCTTACCCTGAAAAAAATTCTTTTTATTCTTTAGAACTGGGCTGTTGTTTTCATGGCTTTCTGGGCCATTTTAGGCGTGGTTCCCAGAACAGCACAGAGACTACTGATGGCTTTGCAATGCTGCATTTTCTGTCCACCCCGCCCCCAGCCCAGTGGAGCAGCCCCAGGTGGGACAGGAGCACACACAAGCCTCCGCAGCCTCTCCCAGTTTAGGCACTGGCAGGCTGGGCACAGGCACGGCCAGGGCCAGGGCTGGCAGCTCCTCCTCCCTCCTCTGCTGAGCAGCACTCACAGTTTGAGAGTCCTGGCACTTAGCAAGCTTCCCGCTGAGCTGCAAAGTCATTCCAGACAGATCCCTGTGTTTACAGAGATTCCAGAGCAGCAGGGAACAGCTCAGAATACCAGTCTGGACGTAGAAATCCGTGTATCTGGGCTTCACTGCTTTCCACACCTGCCCTCCACACCCCTCCTCCTCCACTTCCTTCTCTGCATCTGCTGAGTTTCCTTCACACTGAGTCATCTGGGATGTTAATACTGAGGCCCTTCAAGAATCAAGCGAAGTCAGAGGGAGCAGAATGGAAAGAAAGCAAATCTGAGGAATAAATGAAAGACAGGGAATAATAAGAAGAAAGAGCAAGTAGGAAAAAGAAGTACAGATCAGAGCCTTGCTGAAGAGACCTCTCAGTCGTAGGAGGAATGACTCAGAAATGACCTCTTAAAGTGGTTGCCTCCATAAACCAGGTAGACAGTGCAAGTATGCGACCCAATCTTGATCATCAAGGCCAGTGGTGGCAAACCTATGGCATGCGCACCAAAGCAGGCTGTTTGTGTCATTGAAAGCTCCAATGTGAGGGCTGAATTTAGAGTCAAAGACTGGGGGAGGCCCGATTTCACTACTTGCCAGCCACTTTTCTTCTCTGGTCTTTAGGTTTCTAAATCCTTAAAATAGGAATAACACTGCTCTGTATAACTCCAAAGCTGACACAAGGATAAATGAGATAGTGTTTGTAGAATGCCTCTTAGCTATACAAATATAAGATATTATTATTAAATTCAAGAAACAGCAAGGGCTTCTTATTAATTGTTCTTTCTGCTTTCTGAATTCTAGAAAATCTTTTTGTAGAAAATCTGCCTTCCAACCAGCGTAACTGGGTTATTTTTAAAGTATAAAGCTCATATAAAAACTCTACAACGGAAAAGCTAAACTGAAAATTGTCATCCAGTAGAGTTTTTAAGACAGCACTAAGCAATCCAAAGTCATTCTACAAGCTCTGCTCAGACACACCAGCAAGAGCTAACTTTTACAGAGTCAGTGCGTACGTAATTCAAAAGTGGCAGGTAAACATTCTAATACCGTCTAATACTTACTGTTTGGAGAGATCAAGAGAAAATTACACCTCACTCACTATTATTCACATTTCAGCCATTCTCTTTAATCACTTTTCCTCCTTTGATCCTTCTGTAAGTATATAACTGGCTTTCAATGGGCTTTATCCAAATGCTGAGTGAATTCTTAGGCAAGCAGGTAACCCAGAATGTGGCTAGTGCTTCCCAGGTCTCAGACCCCTTCACAAGAGAAACTGAAAGGGAAGTTGCCAGGGGTGCTGCTATTCGACATATGGTATTATTTAAGACCAAATAACCTGGACTTTGGAGAATGTGCTTATGTCAAACGATTATAGTCAGACCACACCCCTGTGGGTGGGGGTGAGGTTTCCCCTGAAGGGAGTGGATGTTCTCACTGTCAGTTATCCTGGGAAAGGTCAATGTTGGGTCAAGAAAGAGGGCTTGGAAAAGCAGTCCCACAGCTGAAGTCAGGGAAACACTTTCTTCTCTTTCCACATCAGGATTTGGTTTGATCAGGATTCTTGAGCAGGGGGAGATTCTAGCACATTCTAGTACCTCCAGATCAACAGTTAGGTTTCGTTAAAGTTTACTATTTGGACTCTACTGAGCTTTGTCCCTACCATGGGGTGACTTGGATAAGCAAAAGCCGTAGCCTTTCCCTGGGTGAGGGGGGTGATTCAGCTGTGCTAAATGGAACAAAGATCTCTAGAAGGTCCTCAGAGATGATGGTGGCAGCAAACAAGCCAGCTGGGACCATCTTCCAGGATTTTGGATCGACCAGCATCCAGGCCTTCATGTGACATAAACTTCACCCAGGGATCTAATTAAATAGCAGGTTTCCATTCAGCAGGTCTTGGGTCAAGTCCGAGATTCTGCACAGCTAGCACGTTCCCAGCTGTGGTCCTCACACCCCACCTCTAACAGAAGTCCAGCCTAACCACAAAGGACAAGGACCAGTAAGCATGCCCGAGGCTCTTCTGCATATCCATGGAGAGGGAGCCCACAGGAAGCCTAGCTAGGCTGATGATTAGGCTTCTTGACTGGGGAGGTATTAGCTCTAGCGTGCTATATTTTGGAGACTTACACCCTTTGAACTTTAGTATCCACTAACTTCCTGCCTTGTTCTTTGACTTTGAAAAAAATAAATTTTGAGCATCTACTTTGTGCCAGTCACTGATGAACAAAACAACAAGATCTTGTGGAGCTTCCAAGCTGGTAGAGGATACAATGACTTAGTAAAAGATAAGTAAGTGAGAAGTTCAATTTGAGTATAAGTAGTGGGTGGAGAACACTCTAGATAATAATATTTTCCATGAGACCTAAAAGATGAGAATGAACTTTTAAAGGTATTCTAGGGAGAAGATGCAGCAAGTAGAAAAGTCCTGAGGAATGGAAGCCTGAGATGTGTTGGAGGAGAAAAGAGGCCAGGGTAGTTGGAGACCAAGACAGAAAACTGATCAAGTATGGCCTGAAATCTTTTGAGTTGTATTCCAAAGAGTTGATGATGGGTACTTCTGTGAAGCACCAGATAACAGATATTTTAGGTTTTGCAGTCAGGGCAAAATCTAGGCTATGATGTAGGTACTACATACAGTGTTAGAGAGAAAAAAATGTTTCACAAAGTTTTTATTGCTAGAATTTGATCTAACAATAATTGAGAATGATTTTTTGAATACAAGTCTACCAATGAGAAGAAAGGAATTCTTTTGAGGAGGTGTAACACTTTGCTTAATTTGGGTTCAAAATTAATGTTCCTTATCAAAATAAGTTGAAATGTCTATCCACAAATGTTGATCTGTAATAAGATTTTACATATTTCAGCTTTTTTTTTTTTTTTTTTTGGTGCTGGGGATTGAACTCAGGGCCTTGTGACTGCAAGGCAAGCGCTCTAACCACCGAGCTAAATCCCCAACCCCACATATTTCAGCTTTTGAAAATATCTTTCACCAAGATAGGTATAACAAATCTGCTATCCATCCATAAGCATGCAGTTTTCATTGAGCATATCATCTCTCACAGGGAATTTATGGAATTCTATCAGATTCTACTCCTGACATTTGCCTTTTGGCATCGCATCACGTTGCCGATGAATCACTTCCAACTGAAAGTTAGGTGGACGCTTTTAACTTACAGTTAAATGGATTTTGAAATGTGGAGATTTGCTTTGCACTGCAGTGAAGGCTGGAAAACATTGCTAGAATTGCAGTTTGGGAGTTGAGGATCTACTGCAGAAAATATATCCACTGAAAATGTATGTGGAAATAGAAATCTTGCTTTTTTGTTTTAACTTTTGACCACGTGGAAGGTGTATTTGATTTTGGCATTACCTGTGATTGAAATGTAAGTCATTGAAATGACTTTATCGTATATAAGGTTGGTTCATACATAAGCATTGTTTTGTATTATCATTTTAGACTGAATTCATTAAAAAACATCATTGTGTCTGCAACAATACTTCCAAAGTCATTTGGTGCTCATTAATAGTGATGTTCTTGTTCAGAAAAATTTCAACTCGAATTTGAAATTTTGCAATAAAATCATGCTGTGTGGCAGGGTGTCAGCTTATTCAGCTGTGATTTCTGACGTGAAGTCACAGAAGTGATATTCACGGTGCTGCCCCAAAACCCTCCAATTTTTAGTGGGCAGGAAGAAAAGGAGAAGAAATAAAATATGAAGCAGCAAAAGTGTTTTAGGGAACAGCCTTCAGCAAGTAGTCTGAAATAGAAGGTAAACCGGAGTGTTAAAAGAAAGTTAAAAGTTGTGGGACGGTCAGCTAAGCTGACAAAAGTATCCACTGGTTTGGAGACCAGTGATACTGACTTGGCAACTACAGTTTCTGTCTTACAGCAGGAAGAAAATCAGATTAAAGCAAGTCAAAACAAAGGTGAAAAATAGGACAGAAATCTCAATTGAGACATTCTTTCTGTGAAGGGGGAACCGAGAAAGGGAGCCACAGATAGAGGAGGTCATGGCAGCAATGAAAAAAAATGTTTTGTTGTTTCTGCTGTTGTTTGTTATTTTTGTTTAATTGGACATACTAGTGATTGAACCCAGGCCTTCACACTAAACTACATCTGCAGCCCTATTTTTATGTTTTATTTTTAGATAGGGTCTCAGTCACTAAATTGCCCAGGGCGGGCTTGAACCTATCCTCCTGCTTCAGCCTCCTAGAGTGCTGGAACTATAGGCATGCACCACCATAGTCACTTTGATTTTTGTTTTGTTTCATTTTTAAATCTCTACCCTTTAACAAGGAAGCACAATACCTCATACACATAACAGATTACTAAAAATGTGAATGTGACTACAATAAGGTTTGATGACCTGGCAGCCTTAAATTACCAGTTGTTTCATATACTTGGTTGTTTTTTGTTTCGTTTTGTTTTGTTTTTGGCAGACAACCAATTTACCCTAGTAAGCATCAAATCTTTGATTTTAATTTTATGCTTTTTTGTGTACATCTTACTAAAATAGAACCGATTTTCTGCTTTCTGAATTACATTAGAATAATTATATTCTGAACTACATAGTATAATGATATCCTCTCAAGGACTATCAAAGCGGATATGAGTACTGTATTTGCTACCTCTCAGGAGGCCCTCAGAAGACTACAGATTTTGAACTTTCTTCTCCCTCCCTTTAAGGTTGTTAGCTGTTCCTCACTGTCACCAATGGGAGAGATCACCTGACCAGTGAGTTCCACAACATAATGGAACTGGCTGGAGGGAATGCAATACCAAGACCCCAGAGACAGAGCCAACCCATATGGGGCAGGGCGTGGGCACTGACAGGGCGGAAGTTCTGGAGGTGATTCTAATATGTAACTAGCAGTGAGAACTCATTCTCTTCCTTTTAAAATGAGAGAACAGAGATCTGCATGGGTTGGATAAATTAAGATCATACAGATTCTAGTAACCAGTATATTGTGCCTCTCTAAGACATCCCTGTGCCCAATTTATGTGTAAGGTAGGGGATGACTTCATTCCCTGGAACATGTGCTAAGCTCTTGGTAGGTGCTAGACTCTGGAAGAAGAACGTGGAGACAAGGGTGAACAAGATGGCATTTAGGGTGACTACCGCAGAATCCACTGAGTTAATCTGCAAAAACGTATTCCGGGCAAATGGGTAATAATCCATTATACAATCCATTATGCAGACTACAGTGTAACTAAAGACTGTTTAAAATAAAAGAAAATTAGTTCTGGGAGAAGGCCCAAATAAAGAACATGCCCTTTAGTGTCAAGACATGATTCCTAGAGAAACCACAATTGCAGGCCAGTATCAACCTGACCAGTTCCACTGCAACCAACTCGATCCCTTTCTCTGGTGAAGTGTTGTGGGTTTTGCTTTTTACTAATTCTGCCTTTGCCTTTACTCAAGGGGACAGGCTGCCTGAGGCTTTCCTGCCTTGTACATAAAATGACAGCAAGTTGTCAGGGCTTTAGATGTCTCTGAGTTATTCTTTGACCCATCTATTTTGCATGCATATGTCTTTCTCATTTTAAGGTCTTAACTTGTGTTCTATAAACTTAAGGACAATATTTAAGCAATTTCTGGATAAGCAACTATGGAAAGAGCACTTAATTTAAAATATATATGCAGCAGACTTCATTGTGTGTCAAGAATGTTAAAGGTGTCTTGCCTATACTAATTCATCTATACCTTAAACCACTAACAAACTAAGTATGATTAATATCATCCCCATTTTACAGAAGAAAACAATTTAGGCAACTAAGATCAAGCAACCTGCCCTAAGTCTTAAGCGTTGGTAAGAGAAGCCAGGCTTTGAACCCAGGATGTGATTTCAAAGTTGACATGCTATCTACACTTCTGTACTGCTTCTCTAGTGAACACGTGACAAGAAGTATACAGATTCTGTGAGGAGACAATAACAAAGCTTTACAGAGAAAAATAAAAGACCGGTTACATTGAAAACCATGCTAATAGTCCTGGGACAGCACATGTAATGCCAATTTTTCTTCCTCTCCAGTTTTACCAGAGTGATTTGTAAATAGAATAAAATTCCAGTTAAGATCTCAGAGAGCTTCCAGAACCAAGAAAAAATTATTCTTTTAGACATAAAAGTCAACATATGAAAAGAAATTCAAAGGCTAGTGAAAGACAATCCAACAGATAGTGAACTATGCTCTAAAGGTATCATAAGTAAGAAAGAATAATAGCAAAAGAGTAGCAGCTATCTCAAGGGACTGAGACATCAGAAATGGACCCAAGTGTGTGGTATATTATATACATTTAGTTTCAAATCTGTGAAAAAATAGATTACTCAATGTCCCTAAAATAATTGGTGAATCATGTGGGATAAAAATTAAAATGGATCATTAATTTATAGCTAATACAAAAATAGAAGAGTTCTAGGAATCTTTTTACATGTGAAAAAGGAAGCCAAAGCTAGAAAAGAATATATATGAGTTTGGGGGAGTTTTTTGACGGTGTTTGCTGGGGTTTGTGTTTTTTGTTTTTTGTTTTTTTTGTTTTTCTGGTTTTTTTTTTTAACTTGCTTATTTTGTTTTTGGAATCATAAGTTAAAGATGATATGAATCAGGATACAAAATAATATGTTAGGTAGTTTTTGATGGGGTGTTTTCCTTAACTAAAATTTTACCAAACTCCAATTTTAAACCAGATAAAAGCACAGACCTTTTTAATTGACAATAAATGGACGCTAAGCCCTCCCTGATTGCAGTGATGGAAACATTTTCACAGATGTAGAACAGAATCAGCTAAGGTACTTGGTTAAAATGCAGATTCTTGGGCCCTGTCCCATATCTACTGGAGTAGAAGCAAAGAAGCCAGTACTCTACATTTGAAGCAACCCCCAGTGGATACTCACATACTAAAGAGTATGAGCTATGGTACTGCCCTGAGCTCTGGGGACACAGTTGGAAAGGAGAACAGCAGTCTAGAATCAAAGAAATGACAATAGCATAAAGAACAAGGGAATCCTTACAACCCTTCAAAGTCAGCTCAGAACCACCTCTTGGGAGAATAGAATCCAGAGGATGAGATGTAGATAGATAAGAGATGGAGAATTTAAGCACTAACTTGAGAGCACTTACGTGGATAGTGAACAGCCAAAAGTACAGTAAGTTGGTATTTAACGCCTGTATTCTAGAAGCTGAGGACAAACCAAAACAGAAAGTTAGTTTGAAATGAGTAATAAAAATTGCCAGAGATAGCCAAAATATTGGAAACATTAAACCAAGTGGTAGAAAGGCTAAATCACCTTGCGTAGTTCACAAGATTTGCTTCGAATAGATGGTTTTGAAATGTTTCTTGTCTACTTTATAATTTGTTTTTATAATTTCAAAATATTATCTTGTCATTGTAAAAGTGCAAACCATACCAAAATATTTCCATACAAAATAGAAGTTCTCCAGAGTGCTCCCAGAGAGAACTGGAAATCATGAATATTGTGTTTTTCTTATTATTTTTCTGTGAAAAAATAATGTTTTGTTACACTTAACTATAACTACATAAAATGGGAACATACTATGAAACTGTCCTATACCTTAATTTTTAACTTAATATTTCACGGACATTTTTCTCTGTGAATATGTAAAAATAATAAGAAGTGATACCTAATTCTTTTAAGTGGTTGAATAATATTATGAATTTTGCAATTTCAAAGAAGGTGAAGTTGATTCATGTCCACTTGATTTTTGTATTATAACACACAAGTGTCCCCAGTTGTATTCAAGTCTGCATAAAATAATTTAATGTCATATTGTCATGCGTAAAATAATTTAATGAAGGATTGCTAATCATCTGGTGAAACTTTCAGTAGTAAAGTTAAAGCATCTAAGGGGAATTTAAAAGCTTTCTTTCGGATATTGGTTGTATTTCCATATGCCTTAATGATAAGAGAGATTGTAATTTTTCATGACAAAAATCAACTGGGTAAAACAATGAAAACAAAAACCCAAACCACTCAGGATAAATGTTTTTAAAATTTCAAGACTCAAGGGAGAGGAAGGGGGAAAGGAACAGAGGGACAAGAGAAATAAGAAATAGAAGGAAAAAATGGAAACAAAGCTTTTGTAAATAAGGAAGGAGGAGGGGGTGAAGGGAAGGGAGGGAATGGGAAAAAAAGAAGCAACAAGATATATCATGTACAGGTACAAATCCCCTATGATGAATGTTATCACTATGTACATCTAAAACGTACCAGTAAAATAAAATAAATTTTAAAAAATTTCAGGACCTTTGATCTTACCAGGAATAATAACCACTACCATGTATTGATCATCTATTAAATGCCAGGTGTACTACCAGGATTACTTTATTTAATCAGCATAATAACCTCACATGACTTCCCTTATTATCCCTAAAATGTAGACGTCTTTAACTCATATTTTTCCCATTCAACAGTCCACATTCTCAAAATACTAAAAGGTTAATCCACCCTGCTTCCCTCATAGGATTTCTGCATACAAATAACGGAGCTCTGGAATTTATATCTAAATCTTCTCTAAAGTCAATGAATACATGCAGAATCAAAATGACCATCTTTGACTAAATTAAGGAAAACTTTTTACAGGCCTCTTTATAACTCTCAGTTCAGTCTTTTCATAAATGGTTTTCTTGATGACACATGGAATTTGATTTCTGAAAAGCAGGAATGCCTTTCTATGGGAACTACGCATATCATTAGATGCACCCCACTTCCACTTCTACACTAGTACTGCCCTTCCTTTGGTTTGAACTCGGGGGTATGGCAGAGAGGGTCCTTGGCCAGGGGCTCAGTGATCTAAGGGCGGTTAATCCATGGGGGAGTTCATGAGTGCGCTCTGTCCCTGCCTGGCACACAGAGATGAGGCAGCTTCCCTCTCTCAGTACTGGGTTGTGAACTTACTGAAAGGTTAAGGCTGTTAGCAAGGGGAGATGAAACTCAAAGTGTATAAGTAACTGGGAGCTTAAGTGGGCCCACAGGGTCATGAAAAAGCCTGAGAAAGTGGAAGAATGAAGTTAAAGGAGATGGAAAGGGCTTCAGTACAAAGCACAAACCCAAAGTCTTCAAGGTAGCTGCAGCTTGAGGCATCCCGGGCCCCACACAGTGAACACAATGGCAACGCCTCACACTGACTTCCAGCAGCAAGGTGACAGCCGCTCGAATGACCTGTGGAAGGCACCTCTCTCCTCAGTCAGCATCATCCACCCCCATCCAGTTATCTGAGCTCAGTAGGGGCACAGGAAAAGCTCTCCATAACAGGAGAGTGCTTGCTTAATACTTCCTAATCTGGATTTGTGTTGCTATTTGAAATATCTAGACATAATTATTTGACACGTATGCATTGAAACTTATACTATAAGCTAGAACCATTAAATAAAATTATAGCCTATAAAAGTTTTAGCCAGATGTCATCCTCCTATCAATATTTTACATAAGCGCCTAACAATCTTTGGCCAAAATGAGAGTCACCTAACGTAACTACAACATCTACCAACAATATCACGTTCCTATTTCAATACAGCTGAATGTCTCTGAGGAGTTCTAGATTTCAAACACCATTTGAAATATATCTACTAAAAGCAAGTGAGGCGCAACCCTGTCACTCGCTTTCACTCTTCTGTGATCCGGACACACGTAAACCTGTTGAGACTTATATTTTCATTGCCTGGGAACATAAGGGATCCCTTCAGAGTTCTCAAAAGGAACTATTAGTTTTGCTATTAAAAAGGAAGAAAAACTTCCATAGCATCTTCTAGACTATGAATCCCAGAAATTTCATTTAATTATTCAAAAGACATATCTTGAGTTTCTACATTATGCTTCCTATATGGAGTAAGATTTCTGATATACAGCAGCAAATCAGAGTTTCATAGCCTATCCTAAGTTTTCAAAACACCTGCCTAAAACGTATTTCTGCCCCAAGGGTAAAGCCAAGTGTGTGTATTTCAAAGCAATTCTAGGGGATTCTGACATATTTAACCTCAAGCCCAACCCTTCTCGCTATTGCTCATTAGAACTGCTATTACTAGAACAGTAAGGATTTAATCACAAAACTATGCAGTTCATTTTGAGAATATAAAATAAAAATATGATAAATGGAACTCATCACCAAAAAGAATGTATCTTTTTATGGCCTTTATTATCATCATTTTAATATGCAAAGAATATACATATTTTAGGTACAGGTTTGGCTGCTATAACAGAGAGTTCCAAAGCATAGTAACTTTAACAAGAAAAAAGTTTATCTCTCACATAAAAGTCCTGAAAAGTGGCCCAGAATTTATATGCTGCCTCCCTAACCATCAGGATTATTCCTTCTGTTTTGCTGCTTCAATATCCTCAACATGGGACTTCTCTGAAGCCTGCACCAGCCTCAACATTATATCTGCCAGTGGGGTGGGAGAAAGGGATAGGGAAGACATGATTCTTTCCCCTAAGGACCTGATCCGTCAGAACCCCTTAACTCCCATTGGTCAGGGCACAGTCATGTTGTTAAGCCTAACTAGCATATAGGTGCCTTATAGCCCATTAAAGTGGCTCCTATTATGTAAAAAGTGGAAGAGGAGACCTTAAATACAGTTTGCAAATTCTGCCTCATATTGCTAGAAGTTGATAAGTGAGATGAAATCTGCCTCAGTTTTAACAAGTAGCAAGAGGATACAATACTCTGCTTCTTAGGCTTGCTCTCAACATCAGCTGTCTTAGTTTGAGCACAGTGGGAAACAAACTACGAAATGGAGATTTGTGGGCAGGAGGTTTGTTGGGAATTGTTTCTCAGGAATATTGTTTGTGAAGGCACAAATTAGGAAAAGCCAGAGGAAAGAGTTAAATTCTGGTGCCATCACCGCAGAGGCCTCAATCTATCCCCCAGAAAGCTCTGGATCCATGCTAGGCTTTTTGAATTGGCCCTAAGTTGAAACACAGGGCTAGATTTTTGTACTCAACTATTGACCTGTTGCTCATCGATAGGCTGCCTTTGGGAACAGTGTTGAGTCTTGCGTACTGGGGTACCCGTAGGGTAGCATCTCTCAATCCCAGCACTCTTGACATTCTGGGCTAGATAATCCTTTATCGTAGGACCCTCTCCTGTGAGTCATAAGATACTTAGCAGAATTCCTAGCTTCTAGCACCTGAAGCCAGTAATACTATATCCCTCACTTGTGACAGCCAAAAATGACCCTAGACTTTGTCAGATGTCACCAGTAGCCAATACTCCAGCAGCTGGGGGAATGGGTGTCTCAGTCCTGAAGTGGAGATCTGGGCTGAACACTACCACACACACTGCAGTGACCTCACAAATCACCTTCTTCTCTCAGGAACGTTTTTCATCATTTACAGAGCTCAAAAGCAATACGGGATCTGGCTGGATAATGATGATGAGCTGAGGAAGCAGCCAGAGGAAAGAGCCAGAGACTCTGCACTACTATAAAAACCCATCAAACAAGGGAAAATTCAAAGACAGTGCAAGGACTTACATTTCCAGAATGTGTATGTGGAGAAGGAATGGAGAACAAGAGAAGACCTGCTGGGAGTCACCCGCATTCCTGCACAGTAAAGCCCCAGGCTGAGTCCTGGTCACATTATTCTTGCCAGTCCTTTCCCAGCAAGGAAAGACCTGCCAAGTGACCTAACCATTCACCTGCCACTCAGACAAAACCCAGTGGCCCTATCAGTCATTTCTTTCCACCCTGCTTCTCACACCAGCCTTCTCAGCCTCATCGGACCTTTTGTGTTTCTGCCTCCAGATCCTAGCCCCCCCACCAACACTCCCATTTCCTGGAGGCTTTTATAACCTGGAGCCCCCGGCTTATAAAAGCAGTCATGGGACAGGGGACCTCACAATTGGGAGCATGGAAGGGAACATGGAGCCTTGTGCTTTCTTCCCTTCATCTTGAGAAACAACTGGCTTCTCATCACTGATTAGATATGATTGGACCAGCCTAAAACCAAGAAACCATGATAGAATGGAAATGACTGTAGCAGTCTTCTTTTTAAATTCTGAGCAGAAAGATACGAAGGTGAGGAGAAAAAAGGAAAAAAAAAAAAAAACAGGTCCGTATGAAATATTCCCCAAGAATCACCTGTTGGCCTTTCCTAAGAATGAGAGAGGAGAGGTCGTAACTATGCTTTCTGTGAGCTGCCCCATCCAAAGATCCCAGGAACCTTGAAGCTGGCATCTACAACCAGGTCCTATTTCTTCAAAACTCCCATTGCTGACTGGTTCCTTCAAATCACTGTACACAGATCAAATTCAGTGTTGGCAGGCACTGGTGAAAATATGACAGCAGGAAGACCACATTCTCTTCTCTAATTAGGCACTGACCCTTGTGACACTTCCTCCAATATCCATAGCTAAATTCTACAGCATTGACTGTGCATCACTTCTAAGGTGTCTTAGTCCATTTTCTGTCATTATAACAGAATACCACAGACTGAGTAATTTATAAAGAAGAGTTTTATTCGACTCATGAGTCTCAAGGCTGGGAAGTCCAAGGGCCTGGGCTTTTGCACCTAGAGAAGGTCCATAGCTGAACCAGAATACAGCCAAAGGACAAGTGAGCTTCGGAGAGACAGAGTGGGGGAAAATGAGCTAATCCTTCTTTTGCCCTGAATTCCAGCAGGTCTTCTCTTATACCCCCTTCCCTTTCCACGCATCTATTCTGGAAACACAAGGCCTTGTGCAGTCTTTGAATTTTTCCCTTGAATGATGAGTTTTAACAGTCTCTGGCCCTTTCCTCTGACTCTTTCCTCAGCTCATTACCATTATCTAACCAGATTTGTTAGATTTGTTACTCTTGCTTTTAAACTCTCTAAATTATAGTTATCCCTCAACAACTATACTAATCCGTTAATATAGAGCCCACCACTAACAAGCTCCGCCTCTCAATACTGTCACATTGTGTTTAAATTTTCAGCACATGAATTTTGGAGCATACATTCAAATCATAGCCCCGGCCATGCTGTGATGCTTCATATCTAGATGTCCCCCAAAGTCTCACTCAAAGGGGGGCCTTTTGAGAAGAGATTGGATCATGGAGGTGCTGTGCTCGTTGGTGGATCCATCCACTGATGAATTCATAGCTAAGTGTGCTGTTAAGAGGTGAGGCCTTGTTAGAAGAGGTGGGCCACTGGGGGTGTGACCTAGAAGGTTTTATCCCCCAACCTTGCACCTCCCTCTGCTCTTTGCTTTCTGTCTATTATGCCATAAGCAGATTCCTTGTGCCGTGCCCCTGTGCCGTGCCATCCTGCCTTGGAGCCAGCCAACTACAAAATGAAACGTGAGCCAAAATAAACCTCTCTTTCCTTTAAATTGTGGATGTTAAGTATTGTGTCTCAGTGATGAGGAAAGTACCTAAGACATATGTATTATCTTTTTAATCACATAAAGTAAAACCCTTATCTCCTCCCCCATTTTACAGGTGAGGAAACTAAAGCATAGTATCCAAGGACACTTAACCAGAGAGTGATGGAGATGGGACTTGAACCCAAGAAGTGTAACCCCGTACCCACTGGCACTACTCCTCCTGGTTGGACTTCCATCCTGCCCAGGAGTATGGTAGTGAACAGCCTGTGGGGTACTGAATAAAAGCTGGCCTTAACCTCCCAGTAAGGGTCAGACACAAAAATTAACCATGTAGATACTTTCTTGGCCACCAAATCTTACCAAACACTAAGAAATTTTGTGCATCAGACTCCAAGGGCAATAATCTACAAATGTGCTTTTTAAAGGGCTGAACTGGGAGCTGAAAGGGTTCTCTCTCTGTCTATCAATACCTCAGAGTGCTCCAGCACTCTGAGAATTTTCCCAATCTGAATGATTTTTTAAATAGAAATGTAAAACTACCTTCAGTTTGCTCTTTTGCCAGGCCAAAATTACTTCCTTTCTATAAACACTCTAAAAATATTGACTGTCTGCCCCATAACCAAGTTGATGTTTGCTTTAATTTATGGTATTCCAAGATGAAAAAGTACTGAAGTCAGAGTCAGAAAATCTGACTTTGACAAACCCTGGCAGTCTGGACCGAGAGGCTCATTGCAATGTGCTGGGCCTTAGCACTTGGGTCCCCAAGTGTCAGTGAGGCCATACGTGAAATGAAAAGCCACCTGGCAGAGCAGCAGAGAGTACAGGCTTCCCAGCCAGCCTCACATCTGGCTCCTGACAGTACCACCTTCCAGGGTATGACATTTAACTTGTTATTTAACAGCCCCAGGTCTCCATTTCTCATTCTAAAGTGGGGCTAATTACAGTGCCAATCTCAAGGAGAGAAGACGGTTGCTCTCCCTAAGGTTTAGGGGTTTGAAGCAACCTTGGTCTTTAGTGCACTGTTCCATCCAAGCCCTGCTGCTTCCCTCAGCCCCAAGGAGTTGATCATAATTACACTGCCAATCTCAAGGAGGCGATCAGGATTAAACAAGATGTACAAGTAAGGGTCTTAACACACAACCCAGAACACAGCACTCAGAAACTTTGCTGTTATTTTTCATAAACATCTTTATTACTGCCACATTATTTCCCAGAATTATTGCATTAAGCCTGAAGATGCTTTAAGATTATAAAAGTCTATGGGAACAAAAGTTATTCTTTCACAGACTGGTTTTCACCCTCCAACCCTATCACTCACTACTACTCTGATTTTCTTTTAAATGATTTGAGTATTTAAATGCCTGTTTTCCAAGAAAAGAAAATGAAGGTTATGCTTGTTTTTCTTTGTTGAGATTTCTAAAACTTTCCTTGCATCCATCTACGAAAGAATTCTTTCCAATTGACTTCTTTCACAACCAAATTTTATGTTTGTAAGGAAACTAACATAAATCTTTACACTTTCAAAGGTTCCAGGCAGTCTTCCTTGTTAGTCAGGATAGTTCTAGCTGCTGTAAGAGGTAAACTCAGCAACCTTGGTGGCTTAATACACGCTATTTTGTAAGGTTATTTCATGCATAAAACAAAACGGGTTTTTGTTTTGTTTTGTTTTTTGGTGCTGGGGATTGAACTCAGGGCCTCATGCTTGCCAGACAACCGCTCTACCACTTGAGCTAAATCCCCAACCCCACAAAAACAGGTTTTATTGTGCGGTGTGTATGGATGCATACAGAGGGACCCTGGAGGGGGAGGGGTCTCTGCTCGAGTTTTCCAAGGACCTGGGCCTCAGAAGCTCTGTCATCTTCTACACAGGGCACAAGCCACCCTGGGTATCAAGAAAGCTGTCACACAGGGGGACAAGGGATAAGGAAAACATTCATGCTTCTTAACCACATCAACTCAGAAGTTACATACGTCACTTCCCCTGATGTCCTATTGGACAGATGGCCCCACCTAGGTACAAAGGAGTCTAGAAAATGGGGCTGGACTGTGCCTGAGGAGCCACTCCTAGTACCTGTGGACAGCTAGCAATCTCTACCTCACTCTCCCAATATGGCTATGGTCATATAGTTAGATGTTTTATTTCTTTGCCTTCCACAAATGGCTTTTCCACACGAGTAAGTCAAAAGCCCTAGAGTTCAAGTCTCTTAAGACATAAATCAATAAACAACCTCAGACCTGGATAATTTGAGATCTGAAGTTTAATCCCGTCGCTCATCTCATTTTTTCCTGTGCTAATCAATGGAGAAAAGACCCTATATGAATTGAAACTTTTCATCCATTACTACTCAACATGTCTCCATCTTAATATCCTAACCTCTTATTTGAGGGAAAAGAAAAAAAGATAAAACATTTAGAATGGTGCAAGGCATGAGATGCACGCCAAAATCAAGTAGCTGTTACAATTTCATTCTAGTAACAAGTGAAGATATGAGGTGAAAGAGGCTACAGGAGTGTGAAGAGTAGGAGCCACTTGGTACCATAACCCGCAGAGACCCCACTGCTACAAACCCTCAGAGTAGCTCTAAGTGTCTCACTAGGCTTTCCTATGCCCATTGCAGATTAGACTAGAGAGCCCTAACCTTTTTAGCATCAAGGACCAGTTGCATGGAAGACAATTTTTCCACGGGTGAGAAGATGATTCTTTTTTCAGACATTATATTTTCATAAGGAGTGCACACCTAGGAACCCTTACACGCACAGTTCACAGGAGGGTTTGCATCCTTTTGGGAATCTAATGGAACTGTTGATCTGACAGAAGGCAGAGCTCAGGTGGTAATGCAAGTGACTGGAGCAGCTATAAAGACAGATGAAGCTTCACTTACTTGCCCACTGCTCCTCACCTCCTGCTGTGGGGCCCATGGGCCAGTAGCAGTTGGGTATCCCTGGATTAGACCATACTTTGTCCCTTCTTCCCAGACCTGGACACTGAGACACACAGAGGTCCCTTGCTCTGACCACCTCTCTGCAACGCTGCTATGGATTGTACTGCCATATATTCAAATTTAGAATTCTCCTTACAGCCTTTATTTTTCCACTGAGCTATTTAATAGATTTTGACCTTATTCTCCCTGCTTCTTAAGCAATTCCAAAAGAAAATTTGGTTGATTCCTCTTCTTTTATAACTTATTACATGACTTCATGGCCAGACACCCTCCTTCTTAAAGCTTTCATCATCTTTCCTTATCCGTATTTATTTTATCTTCTTCAAGATGACTGGACCATTAAAACCTTTCAGGAAAATATCAAAGTGAGGAAGTGAGCTCATATTCAGTGAAACTGGATTGGTAAGGGCATATGGATGGTCAAGAAACAAATAGGATGGGAAGTTAATAAATTTATTTTTAATTTATTTTTTCTCAGAAATAGAATTTAAAGTTTGCGGTGATTCATTAACTAAGCCTCTTTCAGTGCCTACTTTGGTAAAAGATTAGACCTACAGTATTTTAGCAGTTAATTCAGGAACAAATCCCTAAGAATTATGCCCATTGTAGGTCTTGGAAAGAAAGAATTCAGAGCAGTTTTCCCCTTCAATTTCTGTATATCTTCAATTTAGACTTAGGCAGCCAATTTAATTGGGCAAGCAGGATTGAGTTTTGTTATATATAGGATAATATTTATCTCTCTCATTGCTTTCGCTTAGTTAGGTATTCCTAATGTGGTAGAGACTTTCTAGATCAGTTAGAAAATCCTGTTGTTTATGACTTTGGGAACGATAAGGAAATGTCCATAGAATTGATCAAGATGCTCAACTTCCTCAGGAATACCACAGGATATGGCTGGAAGCTAGAGGATCCAAGGAATTCCTGCCCCTGGGAACACAGTCTGATTTCACATGTGGAAACCACTATTGTAAGAATAACCAGGAATGCAACCAAAACGTATACCCACATTAGGAAAAGTTCCCTGGTATGCAAAGCTGATTAACTACTGATCCCAAGACGGCAATTTCAACTTGAAAACTGTAGTGCAAAACACCTACGAGCACCATAGAAATACGCAGCATACTCTTAGCGTTACATCAGTTCATTTGGATATCAAGAACCACACATCATAATCATCACAGAGAACTGCAAGAAACTTTCTTAAACTGGAAAAAGATACAGAATCGTCTTCACCACAGGTACCACAACAATCTGCAAATTGAGGGCTAAGTTTGCCAGACATATATTCCCTGTAAGAATCATCTCTTTGGCCATGGATTATCCTCTCTTGAGTAATTTGCTGAATCAACTAAAGTCAGGCCAAAAGAATTCCAGTTGGTGCACACTTCAATGTGTGGTGCTTCCATGGAATGGTGTGGTGTCCATGTGGTAGTCACTAACCCAAGGCAGAGCCTGGGATGAGGTGCTGATTACAAGTATGTTAGGATCCAGATTTACATCCTACAATTAAAACATTACCAATCTCAAACTGCTTCTGCCATTCCATTTCCTGATTCATGGCCAAGGGGGCTTGAGTGGTGATGGTGGCAGAGAGAGGAGGTGGCAAAGACAGTACTTTTTAAATTACCCATTGAATGCAACTTAATCTTCTCTCATTTAAAACTCTGTGGTCAAGTTGATGTCTTCTGGTTCAATAGTTTTTCAAAGCCTAAACTTCTAACAAGGAAGATTCTCGATGCCTTAAGAGGATTTCCTTCCCCTGTTGTATCTATATCAAGATGACAGCTTGGTGGAGGGCTATTTAAATGTCCTCCTGAGATGGAGGCAGGAGCCTTTGATATACACATTGCCCTCTCCTCAGGGTGCCCTAGCTGACATGTTTCTGGGCCTCAGTCTCTGTCTATACTCTTGCTAGTGTGCAGGTAGCCTTGATTCTTGTGGCTTGCCCCTGCCCAGTATGGACAATGAGTATTGTTAATGGGGTTTCCATATGCCCCCTTCAGCTCCTCCTGGATGCCCTGGCTTCGCTGAATTGTGTCTGTCATTCCCTCTTGGTATTCACCATGGAAGTCACCTACTCTCCTCACCTATGAAGTCCCTTCTTCCTTTCCTTTGCTCATGCAAGTGGCAAGTAATTTCAGTTACTCCCCACATGTGCATGGAGGAGGTCAGGGCACAGAGGAGAACAGGAAAACACTTGTATTTCTTGAGTGCCATTATTGCCATCTCTGCTCTACCAACATACAGGTGAACCCCCTGAAATGTAGTCTTTTCCTAAAGTTACAAACAGGAATCAGGGTAGGATTCCTTCTGGCTCCATCTCTAGGGCTTATTCTTTTGTTTTTTGTGGGGGTGTGGGGGGTTGCTGGGATCGAATTCAGGACCTCGCACTTGCACTTGCTAGGCAAGAACTGTACCACTGAGCTAAATCTCCAAGCCATCCAGGGCTTATTCTTGAGATACTGCAGTCTTGAGTTTTGAGTCTTGAGCACGATGATGGTTTGTGTATTGCTAAGGTAATGCTAAGTGCTGTTACAGATAAATTCTGAAATTTTTTGATTAACTCAAACCTATCTGTGGTCACAAGGATGTTATCCCATCATAGTCTCATCTCCTTCCACAGTCAAGGGGAGGGCATGATACAAGGGTGTGACTCACTTGGGGTCAATTTAGAATTCTGTTTTCCACACAAAATAGGCTGGATTAACAACCTGGCCCTCCCTGGGCCTGATCTCTGCATCAGTACTACTTTGAGAAAGAAGAAATTAAAAGCACTATCATTTTCCAGTTGATCAAACATGACACACCATAACATTCAAGTACCTTGCACTTCTCACTAACTACCAAATAGCTGTCAGGAATTTTTATGTTCTTCCTGTTCATGTAAATAGGAAAAATTTAGGATTTTTTTTTTTTTTTTTTTTTTTTTGGTGCTGGGCTCAAATTCAGGGTCTTGTGCTTGTGAAGCAAGCACTTTAACCACTGAGCTAAATCTCCAGCATAAATAAGAAAAATTTAAAACTGGCTATACCAATTTCTAAAAGGAGTACAAAGGGTTCTTGGGGGCGTGAAGCATAGCTCAATGGTGGAGCACTTGCCTAGCGTGTGTAAAATCTTGGGTTCAACCCCAGCACCACAAAAACAACCTCAGAATTACGAGATTTTCTTCCTTACTATTCTTGCTCAGAGTTCCTAAACTTAAATTTGCACCAATAGGGACCTTCAGAAAAGATGATGAATGAGATAAACAAATTAAAATGAGTTTTATCTCCCAAGCCTCTAAAGCCACTGACTCTCAACTACTAGCCCAGTTAAATGTCTTGGTTAAAGCTGCGGTGCAGGACACACAGCTGTAAAAATAACACTTGACTTTGGGTTGAATCAAATGATAGAGTTGGCTTTTCTGACGTACATGTGTCAGTAGCCTTGAGTCAGGGCATATAGGCCCACTTCCTGATTTGTAATACACTAAAAAAACCCTTGCCCATGGCTTCTGGGACAATTTGCCCCCACTCTAATAGACTCAGCTTCCACCCAGCTCCTGGGAGCCCCTGAGTATGACTCCCATGCCATTTCTACCCTATCAACCTGCTTCATGCATTCCCATTGAGGGCAGCATCAAAGAAATCCAAAGAAAGAACAGAAAGGCAGAGAAGATGTGGGGAAGAGAGATAGAAAGATGAGAAGCAAGAAACAATGGAGTTTGCACACACTCACAATCCTCCCACCATGCCACAGTTCTTTGGCACAATTTCAGGTATTCCCTGTCTTACCACTCACTCCCCACATCCTCACCACCATTCCCCAAATGAAGGATAGGGAAAGCCACTCACTCCCACCTAGAGAATAATTTCAGTTTGTTCTGCTGCATAGATCAGACTCCCCAAGAAGAGAATCGGGCACTCGACTCTCTGAGGTGGCCTGTCTTGTGGTGGTTGTTTTGTTTTGTTTTGATCTTAGTAATGGGGAGAGGACAACTGTTGCAAATAAGAGAGGAAAAGGCAATCGATAATTTCAAACTGCTCAGACATCTCAGCCACTGAGTTTTGCTTGAGATAACCTGACCTAGTTAGATCCTAGACATAGAATCTTCACACTCACAACTGAACAACAAAAAGGTTTTAAGACAAGCAGAACCCTCAACAACAGAATCAAAAGACTTGCTTGCAGTGCTCTTAAATCAGTCAAGGAAGTGTCCAAAAATCAAGGACTTCCTGGCATTAGTTACCAGCAATGAGTGTTCTAAAACCCAAGGAAACCGAGTTTTCTCTTGCAAAGGTGCTGGCCCTTCCCTCATCCTTCTCTAACGGGGTTTATATACAAATGACCCAAGCATTCAGTCCACCGTTTCAGACAAAGTATAAAGAAATTTCATGACAAAACACTGAATATGATGAGTAATTTACAAGTACCCAGATTTGTCACAGTGTGCCTTCCAATCTGATCCACAGCCGCATCTTTGCCATCTTTGTCACTGTTAAGGTAGGATTCTTTCTGGCTGATTTTTTCAGACTTGGAGCTCAAACTTCAAAACTGAATATGATTACCCTGAGGCTTTGTTGTTAAGCTAACACTAACTCTACGACAGATAAACTCTGAAATCTTTGTTCTCCACAATCACTCAGACACCAGACTGACAAAGACTCTGTCTTTTTCAATGCAGATGGTGGAAGATGTTTTCCAAGGTCACCGTGGCCACTGACACACAGCCAGCAGAGGGGTGCAGTACAGGTAGTGGATCACAGAGGAAGTATTTACGGGCTAGCCCTGGAACTGATGTGGATGACTTCACCTGGAATCTCATTGGATGGCCAGAACTCAGTCCCCTTGGATGCAAAGCTGGTTGGGAAATAGAATCTTGTTTGGGCAGCAACTTTCTGAAAGTACTCTGTGGAAGAGAAGTGTGAATCATGTGTGGACAGTGACCTAGCTCCTCCACAGTGAAGATGGGAGAGGTTATGGGAGCGGTAGTTAGCATTTGTCAAGCTAAGTGCTTGACAAATAGTTTCTCATCGAACACTACAAAATACATCCTATTATCCCACTTTTAAAGATAAAAATGAGGAGTCTCAGAGACAATAAATGACTTGACTGATACCATATGACTAGCCAAGAATTAAACAAGAATTAAACTCCCAAAATATCTGACCGTAAAGTCTATGTGCTTAAGCACTATCTTATTTAGCGTCCTTTAAGTTTGGTTACAGTTTTTTGATTAGTTTCTTCCTCTTTGAATTGTTTATCTTATTACCAAAGAAGTTCCTACTCACCAGAAAACTTGGAACACTGCATGAGTTAGGGAGTCATCTGGGATCTATAAAATTCCTTTGTACTTTGAAGCTAATTCTTCTTTTCCATTTACGGATGCCTGGATCTCCCACTCACCAAAATGTGCTTGAATCAGACTCTCTTGAATTTCATGGGTGGATAGCCCCAGGGCAGCTCCCTGGGGAGTTTCATCATACTCAAGTCTTCCCTGATGAACTTGCCTTAAGTCTTTGAAGGTACTTTTTTTGTTGCCCTTGGAGCTCACCCAACAAAAAGGTCTCTCCAAAAATGCCCTGTCACTTTTCTTGCTCCTCTCCCCAAGTCTCACATGTCACAAATCTCTCCTAACTCACTGTTTCCCTGAAACACTGTTTTTAGGCTGTGTTTTGCAGCCTGTTACTTTCGTTCCTCCCTGGAGAAATGACACCTTCCAAACTTAACACATATGCTTAAAATTGCTCTCTACAAATGAAGTCTGCAGAGCCTTTATGTTGGAACAGAAGCTAGGGTGAAACCAGGGGAACTCTTCCTAAGAGTGCAGGCTGCAAATGCCTTCATCTTGGCAGGTTTGCTTTTTATTGTGGGGTAGCAAATGTCAGGGACTTCTTCACATAAATTCAACAGTTATTTTAGTCTCACATTTTGGAATTTAAAAC